>LR812522.1:26425305-26572805 GCA_903798195.1 Danio kyathit | reverse complement strand
TTTTTCATTTACTTGCTAATTCGTATTAATTTGTATGATCTTATTCATACTTTTTTTTTAGTATGTTTGCTCATCGCCCAGTGGTGTTAAGGGGTGGAGTTTGAGGGCATGCCAACTTTTAAAAATACAGATACTGATGAAGTTGTATGTATTTGACACTTTTCTGACAATACAGTATGTAAAACAGTTAAGTTTCCTTGTGAGATCAGGCTGGCTCACTATACTATTAAACAGTTGTTTGATTACCTCAGGAAGAAAGATGTTCCCCCGCGCTGTTCATTTCTCTCCTCCCAGTTGTTGTCTGCTTTTGATAAAGCTCCAGCTCTGATCTTTATGCTTTTGGGCTAGAAGACATGAAACCGTTGAATGTCTTAGAACCAACTGTAAACACGTTAAATGCTTGACAAACGGTCGATGTTTAATTGTTTGCAGCCTGGTCGATGGTTTCTTTACAAGATATTCAATAATCTTAGCCAATGAAAAACATCCTCTACAAGAGCTGTCGAATGTTAGAGCAGTAAACTGCCGTTTGTGATTCGTGAGCGTTGTTGCTTTGTGTCCTCAAGCGGTCACTGAAACCAACTGCATCAGTCTTCGGCCACAAAGCACCATTTTTTTTTTTTTTTTTCATTTCTTTGTCTCTTATTACTTCTTTTTTTTCCCATATTTTCTGTGTTCAAGGTGAATTGCAGGGACAAATTAAAGTTTGCAGGTTGATTTTCCTGAATGCTGCGACTTGCTCTGCAATGGATGATAGTATTTTTTTTTTTCATTGGTTTTTGCTATACAGTTTGCCTTGATTTGTTTCATTTCTCTACGTTGCTTTGCTGTTGTTTTTTTGCTTTGGTTTGTTTGCTTGCTTTTTTTTTTTTTTTTAAGACGTTTGTTTTACTTCACTTTGACAGCTTTACTTTTTGTACTTTAGTTTTGTTTGACTTTTGTCTTTGATTTACTCTTGTATTGTTTTGCTTTCTTTAGTGTGTTGTGCTTTGTTTTGCTCTGTTTTTATTTTACTTACTGCTTAGGTTTGTTTAATTGTTTGTACTTGTTTTGATTTGCTTTGTTTTACAGAGCTTTGTTCTATGCTTTAATGAGCTTAGCTGTTTTTTTGTTTTTGTTTTTCAAATTTATTTCATTAGCTTTTTTGTGGTATTAGTATTTCTGTTTTGATTTGCTTTGTTTTCAAGTTACAGGCTACTCTAAGTATGTTTTCATCTGTTATTCAGAAGACAATAGCAAACAAGTTGTTGTTTTGTTATAATGATCAGTACTTCGCTATTCTCAGTAGTTATTATATAATTTAATACACAAACACTGTATATTACAAAACATTTTAATTTCACCATGTCTAAAAACAGATCTAAATGAAGATTTAAATGAAAACTTCCTACATAAATCAGAATAAATGTTAGAAACATTTAAAAATAAGAAGGAAAGTTGGCATTTGTGGAGATATTTAAACCCACAGCACAGAATGTTAGACCTGAAAACCAAGTAGGACATGCTCCTGGATCAACATCTATGTCCAATCAGCCAATCACAACTAAGGGATACGTTTACCATTTATGTTAAGTTCAGGCTTACGGTTAGGTTTATGCACTTCAACATGAGTGTTATCCCACTATTATTCCTATCTGATTTTGGGAATAATTTACAGTTATGGTTGGGTTTAGGGGTAGGGAATGGTTTTGGATTACATTTTCAAACAAAAATGATGTTAATAGAGGATGGCATCGTACTTGGCAAAATCATAATGTGCATTACAAACTGCTCTTAAAGCAGTGTTGGGTTACTATGTTAGCTGGATTTTTATTATTGATGATTTGAAAGGATAGTTCTATTGATGATATCCAGGATAGTTCTTAAAAAACTCATCCAGGTTTTAAGTTGTTGTCATAATTCCAATAGGTTTGTAAACTCAAATCTGCTCTGGAGCAGTTTATATTATAGAAACAGTATGTGCAAACTGCTGACATTTTTTGTACCTAATTAAATTGGGTAAAATGACAATATTGTAAAATTATTTTACAATTATTTATTAAAAAATAATTTTTAACTTTTTCGCGATCGACCCTGAAAAACATTTGATGTGACTTGATTCAGTGCAGTAAATGCAGACCACTTCTCAAATATCAATTTTGTTTCGATGCCAATTAATTTAAACAATAAATTAATTAATTTAAATGTTAAACAGTTAGACCTTATCACTAGGAAAGAGATTGGAATCGTTAAAAACCCACTCTAAATAAATTGCTAAATATACTCTTGACACATGAAAGTGGAAAGCTTGTACAAACAGCCTACAACAAATGTGTAAAGTTATTAACTTACTACATCTTTTCTGCCAATGTACTCACATGGATAGTTGAATATTAATCAGATTATGTCAATACACTGCATTGCTGATCACGGATCAATAGATCTGTTCTTTAAAACAAACACAAGCACACACACTGTAATCTCAGATCCATTCATCCAGATATTTTAATTTTATTAGCAAATTTGTTTGAAAAACTTAATTAGCCAGATTTCAGTTATCGCGATTAAAAGATCCAGGACCTGCCAAAACATCTTAGATCTTTTAAGCGAAGTACAAAGCACAAGCTGATTCATAGAAACCGAGATATCAGGTGATTCCTCTTTCTGAATCTGCAACCAAACATTGCAGGATCAAGATTGTCTGATGAATAATAGTCTGGCCTTGTGGCTGCTTTTTATCTTCTTTCTACTGTTCAGCTTTTCTTTCCTAGTAAGTCATAATTAGATATTTTATCTGCAGTGTTTCTGGTCCTCTTGCCAAACCTGTTTACACCTTTTCATTCAAAACTCTTGTTAGCTTATTACCATAACTCACTGTAAGCTAAACTCATTTTTTTTCCTCATTTCTCCAGGTTGATTCAGGAAGAGAAGGAGTCGACTGAACTGAGGGCAGAGGAGATTGAGAACCGTGTGGCCAGTGTGAGTCTGGAGGGTCTGAATCTGGCACGAGTCCACCATCCTGGAACCTCCATCACTGCCTCAGCCACCGCCTCCTCCCTCGCCTCTTCCTCACCGCCCAGTGGACACTCCACCCCAAAACTCACCCCGCGCAGCCCGGCCCGAGACATGGAGCGCATGGGGGTCATGACACTGGTAATTATCTCTGGCACATCATGAGCATTTACACAGCATACTGTTTATGATGGAAAGTAGCCTTTGTACACCCTTATGGACATTTTTTTGTCATTTTCAGGTGATATTTATTTTGATGGTCTGTTTGTTGAATTTACGTTTCTACATCTACATGCCAACTAATTCTCATTAGATTATAAGTAGACTGTTAGGTTGGGGTTATGGCTGGTGTAAGTTGACATGTACTTGCAAAGTTTCTTGTAGTCAGTTAAGTGTCTGTTGAAGGAGCAGTATCAACAGATACTGTCTACTAATACTCAAATGGACCATCAAAATAAAGTTTTACCAATTTTAGTGATAATCATGGCTGTGATTATGCAAATTGCATACATTTTTTAATTTTACAATCATTTTCTTTCATGAATCTATTTGATGTTGTGTACAAAATAATTGCAAAGACAATTCAGGCTAACAATGTCCCCATTGAAACCCATTAAATCAGCAATACGTTATGCTGTTTAAAAAGTCATACATTTTTTGTTAACATATCCATTTTCCATTTTGTTGGCAGGGTTTCAAATTTCTTTATGTGCAATTTGCAGTACAATTTGTCACATTTTTGTTAAAATAAAATAAAGCAAAAGAGAATCGGACTAATTCCTTTGACTGCCAACCTGTTAACTTTTTTTTTTTTGTCTGTTCTGCAGCCCAGTGACTTGCGAAAGCACAGGAGAAAGGTACTTAACATGTGGTGAATTCACAAAAGAACTCATTGTATTTGGCATGATTATTTTCATGGGTAGTAATAAAGGAGACCAAAAAAGGTATGTTAAAATGTGTTCCATTTACAATTCAGGAGTGAGGGATTGAATTGGCTCCTGTCCAAAAGTGTGTTGAATTGGATAGAATACAATTTAAATAAGATTTTTGCTTAAAACGGGAAAGGGTATTTTTGTCCTTTTGAAATGAACTTTAAATATAAAAAAAAATTGTAATTATAATAATTAAAACAGTACCTTTAACATTTATAGTAACAACAAGAGCAGTGCTAATTATTGTTTACAGTATTTTGCTGCTTGAGCACATATATTTTGTGAACATTTAATATTTCTATTATTTACAAAGGAAATCTAAATATAATTTATTATGAATATAATAATTAGTATTAAAATAGAACAAATAATGCAGAAAATATGCATAGTCTGGCCAAAAAAAGTTGCTGTTAGGATTTAGGCAAGAACTTAAATGCTTAAGAGACTATGATTGGATCTTTTTCCAATCATTTCTGGCATGTTATGTTTGACAACAATACTTTCACTTCTAACTGTAGCATTGTGTGTATTTTTTAAGCAATATTCTAGCCATATTCTAGGATGACAATGACAAATTGGGCTCCAAAAAGGCTTTGATTTCACATATGAATTGATCTATCACCAATTGGCCTAAACCCGCTGAAAGTATTCAACAGACCAGAAACATGTCAGCCTGTATATGAATGAAAAAAAGACATTCTCAGTGCCATTTTCAGGGATGCAAAATATTAAGAGTCTTCTTTACCTTTCAGATCGCAGCAGTGGACGAGGACGGCCGAGAGGACAAGGCCACCATCAAATGCGAGACCTCTCCACCTCCCACACCTCGCCAAGTCCGCATGACCCACACGCTGCCCGCTTCTTCACACAATGACGCTCGGTGAGAAGATAAAACCAAGCGGGCACATGTTGTGGGCAAACATAAGCTGACTGTAAATGTGTTTTTGTGTCTGCAGGCTGACAGCTGCATTAGAGACAGAGGCCAGTGCTCTCAGCAGTGTAGCCAGCAGTCAGGATTCACTCCACAAACAGCCCAAGAAGAAGGGCATCAAATCCTCCATCGGTCGACTGTTCGGGAAGAAAGAAAAGGCAAGACTGGGGCAGCTGGGCAAAGAGATCATGGGACCAGGACAAGGTGTGAAACCAATACTGACACATCTAAACTATGAAATAGAGGATCCAGGTTTAAAATAAGTCAAGCTTTTTGTAAAGGATAAGTACATCCAGGCGGCTGTTAATGCAGAATATAACAACAGAATTATTTGCAGTCCAGAGTGAAGCAGAGTGCTGTTGTATACGAATGAAGGGCTTTATTCTGCTATAAAAAGCGCCTGGATGTACTTTATCCCGCTTGTTATACACTACTTGCCACAAAATGGTACATGCCATAGTTGTTTTAAATTCTTTAATTAAAGGCAAAGCTGACAGAAATAGAAATGGCTAAATGGAGCGTATACTAACATACATATTATTCAGTCAAACAGTCAACAACTGCAGCAGAGACAAACAAATACTGTATATAGAGGTGAACGAATTCACTAATGGTCAAAATGAGTCTGTGTTGTTAGTTTCAGTGGTTGTTTTCTGGGAATAACATACTTTGAAATGTCGTGACTGACCAATCAGAATCAAGGATTCCAGACAGCCGTGTCATAAAACATGACATCACAGTGCTTTCCACGCTGATTTACATACCTGACCTAGAGTTTAATGTGAATGTAAATATTGCAGTAACTCTATGAGGTTATTGGTTAATGGATGTTCTTCTTCAGTAGGGAATGTGTCTGATCCTGAGCTCATGGGTCAGGATATTGCAGTAGGAAAGCTGGGAACACAGGCGGAAAAAGATCGCAGGCTTAAAAAGAAGTAAGTATTTACAACCCATATGGCTAACACAAACATTTATGAAGGTCATTATTGCTGGGTCCTAAGTAAAACTAATTAAACATCACTGACACATCATAACAGCCTTCTTCACAGACAGTGTTATGATGTACTTTACAAACCTTCCTATAAAAACCAGTGTTTTGACATATGGCCCATCTGGATACATTGAAGTGTGTTGGCCAGACACATACTCTATGCTAGTGAGCAAAACGTTAATTTTGAGAGCATGCAGTCCTGTTATACTGTGACTTTAATAATAATAATTGAATGAAAACTTGGAAAAAGCTTGTGCGTGTGGAACTTTTGGAGTTCTATTTGCATAGAGTATGTTACTGACCTTACTGATCTGAAAATGATGTAATGTTGAGCCTTAATATACTTTAAAGTATATTTTATGAGTATACTACCTATTTAAGGCCCTAATATACTTCGAATTAAATCGTAGAATGAAATGGTGCTATGTTATTTCAAACCAAATCAAGCTACTAAATAATAATTTTCTAGCATTTTCTGGATTAGTTCACTTCACAGTTCACTTGCCATTGGCCCATAGTGATGATGTATTTCTTGGGTTTTAAATCAAAAACATGAACACTGAAGAGCTGCTCTATTGTATAGAGCTCTAATACAAGGAGTGCAGAATTATTATATTATATTATATAATTATTATAATAATTATTATTATAAGTTGTATTTTTGAGGATTAATTTTATGCAAACAACCATGTTCTCAATGAACCCAAAAAACTCATTAATATCAAAGCTGAATATTTTTGGAAGTAGTTTTTAGTTTGTTTTAGTTTTAGCTATTTTAGGAGGATATCTGTGTGTTCAGGTGACTATTACTGTGCAGAATTATTAGGCAACTTAACAAAAAACAAATATATACCAATTTCAATTATTTATTTTCACCAGTGAAACCAATATAACATCTCAACATTCACAAATACACATTTCTGACATTCAAAAACAAAACAAAAACAAATCAGTGACCAATAAAGCCACCTTTCTTTGCAAGGACACTCAAAAGCCTGCCATCCATGGATTCTGTCAGTGTTTTGATCTGTTCACCATCAACATTGCGTGCAGCAGCAACCACAGCCTTCCAGACACTGTTCAGAGAGGTGTACTGTTTTCCCTCCTTGTAAATCTCACATTTGATGATGGACCACAGGTTCTCTATGGGGTTCAGATCAGGTGAACAAGGACGCCATGTCATTAGTTTTTCTTCTTTTAGACCCTTTCTTGCCAGCCAAGCTGTGGAGTACTTGGACGCGTGTGATAAAGCATTGTCCTGCATGAAAATCATGTTTTTCTTGAAGGATGCAGACTACTTCCTGTACCACTGCTTGAAGAAGGTGTCTTCCAGAAACTGGCAGTAGGACTGGGAGTTGAGCTTGACTCCATCCTCAACCCCAAAAGGCCCCACAAGCTCATCTTTGATGATACCAGCCCAAACCAGTACTCCACCTCCACCTTGCTGGCGTCTGAGTCGGACTGGAGCTCTCTGCCCTTTACCGATCCAGCCACGGGCCCATCAAGACTCACTCTCATTTCATCAGTCTATAAAACCTTAGAAAAATCAGTCTTGAGATATTTCTTGGCCCAGTCTTGACATTTCAGCTTGTGTGTCTTGTTCAGTGGTGGTCGTTTTTCAGCCTTTCTTACCTTGGCCATGTCTCTGAGTATTGCACACCTTGTGCTTTTGGGCACTCCAGTGATGTTGCAGCTCTGAAATATGGCAAAACTGGTGGCAAGTGGCATCTTGGCAGCTGCACGCTTGACTTTTCTCAGTTCAAGGGCAGTTATTTTGCGCCTTGGTTTTTCCACACGCTTGCGACCCTGTTGACTATTTTGAATGAAACGCTTGATTGTTTGATGATCACGCTTCAGAAGCTTGGCAATTTTAAGAGTGCTGCATCCCTCTGCAAGATATCTCACTATTTTTGACTTTTCGGAGCCTGTCAAGTCCTTCTTTTGACCCATTTTGCCAAAGGAAAGGAAGTTGCCTAATAAATATGCACACCTGATATAGGGTGTTGATGTCATTAGACCACACCCCTTCTCATTACAGAGATGCACATCACCTAATATGCTTAATTGGTAGTAGGCTTTGGAGCCTATACAGCTTGGAGTAAGACAACATGCATAAAGAGGATGATGTGGTCAAAATACTCATTTGCCTAATAATTCTGCACTGCCTGTATTTTGTATGTCTTTATATAATATATAAGATGTAATATAAATAAATGTGATGTAATTTTACTTGAGTTCTGAATTGTAAAGCCTAAGCAAATATCACTATTCATGTTCTTAATGCAGTCATTTAGGTTGTATATTATTTTTGTTATTGAGAGAAAAATGTACAGCACATATTTACAAAATCCAAATGTTGCTCTGTGTATTTGGGAGTTTGCTAACAGTTAACCACAGATCAGGGTGTTCACCTTTACCCCTTAACAAAAAACGAAAAAGGATTTCTCTGGGAGTATATCAGGGTCTTTATGTATCTATTGCAAAAATAATGATAGCAGCGTATCTTTACACATTAAGTTTACACTAATGATGCCATTGGTAGAATGTATGTTAACATGAGAATGTGCCTTTCATAGCTGTTTTGTGAGTTTGTTGCACACTTGGATGTGTTTACAGCATGCCATGCAATGCCTGCTGAATATCACGTTTCTTTGCCTTAACGCTGATGGGTGAATGTGAGCGTTTTATGTAATCGGACTCGTGTCGGTCTCATCCATGGTGGCGCCACCAGGGGAGGACGACTCTTCACCGTTTCCATTGCACTGCCACTCTTATTGCATGCTGTATGACAGAGAAAAAAATCTTCCAAAGACAAGTAGATCTGTTCAATTTGTGACCAATAAGTCAATATCAAAGTGCAAAAGTACGATTGCCAACAGTAATGCACGTCTCTGAGCTGAGGTGTTTATTCTAAAGTCTACATACAGTATGCTCAATAACAAGCATTTAATTTTGTCTCCCATCGCTTTCTCTATTTTTCTTTTCTCTCTCTCTATCTCTCTTCTCCTCATCTGACTCTGTATCAGCGGGTAAGTTTAGTTTGTGTTGCCGAGACTTGCTGCATTTTCCACTGTCGACGCTCTGTCCGTGTCTGTCGTCATGCTCCTAAAGTGTGTGTCTATCTTCAGGGGGTCCGACGCATTTCCTTTCTGTCCATCCAGAGACCCCTGCCTCTGCCTTTTTTTTTCATTTGACTGTAAATGTGATTCTCCCCCTCTGCAGTTCTATAGAGGATGCATCTCTGCCTGGAGAGAGAATGTGTGCCTTTATAACAACCTGTTCTCGATCTGCCATGCCGAGGCCTTTCTCCTCTCGTGTACTGTATGTGTGCGTGCGCGTGTCCGTGCGTGCATTGTGTGCCGTATTCAATAACCAGGTCTCGTTTCTGGTTATGGACTGTCAACTCATTGACTATTTCCCTGCTCTGTTTTTTTGTTTTTTTTTTTCTTTTCATTTCGTTTTCTCTCATAACTGTTTCTCTCCCTTCCCAGCTACAGTATGTTCAGAAGAAGTCACTCATACGCATTACATTCAACCTGAACATATGCAGTATGACAAGTAAAGATGAGGAGAGATGCATCATAATCACCACCACCACCACCACCACCACAAAGGCCTTACAGTACACAGACATCAAAGTTTACGATTTCTGAATGGTTGGCCACTGAAATGGTGCCGGTGCCTAATCTGGTTCTGTGCTGTTTTGTTTCCAAAAAAAGAGGTTTCTGTAAATTTGGGCTCTTCTGATCGGACACATTAGCTTTGCAGTGACTAACCTATATAGAGTGAGCATGAAATGCAAATTCACGCAGTCAGTGTGAAATATTATACTGGAATTGTTTTTTTTTTGACAAACTTCTCCCTGATGCTTTATTTTCTCATAATTGTCTTAAAGCCTGCATCCAGCTCGGATTGCAAACAGCAAATAGTGGTGCTTGCTTTTTATTTAGATTTATTTATTTACAGCATTCTATTTCTCTTGAGTGTAAACCACAGTATGAAAGAAATGATATGGTGTTACTTCAGACTTCAACTGTCAGCCTAATATATGATCCTATCAAGACTCACTAGACCAAAAAACGGCTACTATGTTACAGGATACAAAGTTACAAAAGTCAATCGTGTTGACTCTGAGTTAGGCCCGGGACACATCAAGCTGATGTCAAAGAACTTGTGGCAATGAAAACTAACTATGTTGCTATTTGCAACAGCTGTGTCTGGTCCCGTCTGGACCAAAATGCTGTATATGCGCCAACATATAGCACCAAGGTGCTCACGGCGACCCAAGGTCGATTCCCGGCTCGAGGTCCTTTGTCGATCTTCTCCCTCTCTCTGCTTCCCTTGAATTTCTTTCAATTCTCTACATTGTTCTATTCATTAAAGGTTAAAAATAAACCTAAAAAATTATTATTAAAAAAACAAAAACATATGCTGTGTGTGAACACACCAAATATACATTCTGCGCCTGCGTAAGAGGATGTATTTTTCCATATCCGCAGGTGGCAGTATATGTATTGTCATTTCACAATGGGAAACCAGAACTAGTGCTGCACACATACAAACCATAAACTAAGCAGCATTTACGTACCCTTTTCTTGCCATTTCTTGTTCACCACAGAGTGATTTGCTTGTGCAAATATGTCTGATAATCCATATCATTTACAGATATTTAAGAAATGCAATGAAATGACACACGGCTTCTGACTGGGGTCAGTTGCTTAATTTCATCACTTCCATTATTGTTTTTGCATTCTGAAATGTAGCCATCAAAGTGCTAACTTTCAATAACGGCTGATTTGAGCAAACTCCCTCTGACCAGAGGTCTCCCCGATGAGAGATAATGTGTGCAACACACCAAGCAAACTAGCCTGACAGATGCTCACTGACAGCCTGATGCTGCCCAATGGCCACAGTCGGCTTGGTGTGTCCTGGGCTTTAGAGGAAAAGCAATCCCCCTTCACAGAACCAGATGAAGATTTATCACTGGCACCATTTAGGTGGGAAAGAGATCAGTTGTCACGTAGGTGCTTTTAAGATGTACTTTTGCAGACAGAGCCATATCACTCACTACAGCATGTGTCAGTGTTGTACCCACATCAAGTGGCCTTATTGTAGACCCCAAATATCTTTCTGAATTATGAAGCTGATCTTCAAGAGAACTGTCTCTGCCTTAAAGTCCAACAGAACATCAGTGTACATATACTTACCGGTATATGTAGTGTAGCCAGATGGCCACAGAACTCCAAAATACTGTACCACAGTACACATAAACAACCCAAAGCTTTATCTTACACAGCATACCTCTGAATCACACTGACTCAAGGTTATGTATCCTTGGAGACGAGTGCTTTCTGATGTTCAGACATTAGCGAGGAAAGACGTATTGTAACATTTCCTTCAGCGCTTGTAAAGTTAGTAAGGCAACCTTGGAAAAAGCTAGACATATTTCCCAGCTGAGAACTGCGTAGTCTGATGAGAGTTTATGATAGCAGCCTTGTCTTAGAGCGCAAATATTTATCAAGAAAAACACGGAACAGGGTTCAAAAGAAAAAGGCATTTCTGTTTTCCCTCGATAAGTCACTGTATTGTTGTTGTTTCCCAAACCTCGCAGTTTTAAAAGCGACGATCAGGACACAGCAAGGAAATGTCACGATACGTTTATCTGAGAAAGTGGAATTTTCCATTAAAGCAGCATCTCAGCATGACCGACTCTCCCCTTAGTTTCTTTCCTCCGTTTTATCCCACCGCAGCCTCTTTGATTTGTAATCAGAAACCCAGACCCCGTTTAAGAGACAAGGCAGACCTTAAATGAAATTACAGGGTGATGTGAACTGAAACAGAGCAACATATCGGCTTAGGTGCCACTTACAGAGATTACATGAAAAGTTAGGGTTTGTCATGCATGTTACAGACTAGTGGATATCAAAGAAACTTTTTCAAAGAAGATTTTTTTTTTCAATCATTTTTGCATTTAGTGCTCCATGTTACTCTGATAAACAGATAGTGACCATTAAAGGACAGGAAACCTGGCAGAGACAGATAAAGCATCTCACTTTCTCTCTCTACATGCCCCTTTCCCCTCTCTCTCTCTCTTAGTTCAGTTGATTATCTCTAAGCTGGTTCTGTCTTTCTCCTTATCTTCCTCTCTGTCTCGCTCTGTCTCTGTCAACTGCTCTCTCTCTCTCTCTTTCTCTAGACACGAGTTGTTGGAAGAGGCCAGAAGAAAAGGGTTACCCTTTGCTCAGTGGGACGGTCCTACTGTAGTCGCATGGCTGGAGGTGGGCAGTATTCTCTTCTGGGAAATTAAAGTCAAGAGTGGGCCGGGCGCAAAAAAACAACAACATGAATATTATGTTTGCCGATGGCTAAGTCCTGTGTCAGAGTGACTCATGTCCAATCCTAGATGGCCACTGCCCTGCAGAGTTTAGTCCAGTCATAATGGAGGATGCGGGAGCAAGCTTATTAGGGTATTTAGTAATTGGTGATCTACAATGGACCAATCTGAGATAGAGGTCTTCCTTGGGGTTTAAATGTTGGTAATGTAATGGATTGAAGTTTGCTGGTGGTTCCAGGCATAGTGCCTGCAAAGAAGGTTTTTACAAACACCCTTTCGAAAACCGTGATGAGTGGAACATCCTATCATCTCGTGGACTTTACAGAAGCACATGCATGGTAGCCACTGTAGGATCAGAGTTACTAGAAAATAAGGTTTGACCAGTATTGGAGCAGAGAGGTGCTACAAAAATGAATTAAAGAAAACCTCGGTGTGATTTTTTTTAAAGAGCAAAGTTGGTCAATTGGTTTGTCTTGGCATAGTAGAATTAACGGTAACTGTTGCCTCAGGATAATAAAGACTGAGCTCATGCATCGCATAACTTTTATCAAAATTTGTACCTCAATTGGAATGAGTTAACATTAGTTGTTAGAGCCAGCCTTCAAAGTTTGCGAGGGCAGTGATCCCAGGTTTCACAGAATCCTGTCAAGTGTGTGATGTGAACGCACTCTTATGATTAGATTGGTTTTAGTGTTATTCCATTAGGTGACTTCTGTCATGTATCTTCCAGAAATATAGCTAATGTTTCTGTGACAGTCTGTTATGTTGATCATAAGATGTATTCTAGATTTGTGTATTCCAAAAATATATCAGCCTTAATTAATACAATATCCAATCTTGTTAAAGTAGTTGTTTTATACATCAGGGCTAAACAAGAAAGAATAAAAGAAAACCAAATATGTACTGAAGGGAATAGATTAAAACTTTGTAGAAGCTCCAATAGATGTAGTAGTTATTGCAGTATGCCCAAGTATCACTATAATATGGGATCTGGGCATTAATGGCATATAATCGCACTGAGGAAATCTTTGGACGTATTTCTGTAATGTCACCTCATGTAATTGCAGAAATTTCAAGTATATTGCATAGTAAAAATGAACTCCAGGGCTCTTTAATGTCAGCTAAATAAAGATCTGAGCTGTTTCAACTCAATAAGGGGAACAACTGCATATTACATGCTGTCTCCTCGAATGATGCAATTGAAACATTTAGCCTGAGCAACATGGCTGCAATGTTTTTGTCTCTCACCAAGACAAATGATGTGGAGTTTCCCAAGATAGTGTGTTGATGTCTCATATTTATGTATTTTATTAGTTGTTTATTGAAGTCATAATTGTCACTGACTAAAAAGTAGTGAAGGAGATGCATTGTTTCCTTGAGTTGTGGTCAGAATGTGCTAAAGTTGAGAAGATTAAGTATATTTAGGGGGAAAAAAAAAAAAAACATAATTACATGACAATTGCTCCATCTAGTGGTAAAGCTTGACATATGCAATGTGTTCATCCTTGTATGTGCTTTTTTATGGATGTGTAATCATGCTGCAATGTTTTGTTTTGAAAGCTGTGGTTGGGAATGCCAGCATGGTACGTGGCTGCATGTCGTGCCAATGTAAAAAGCGGCGCTATCATGTCAGCCCTGTCGGACACAGAGATCCAGAGAGAGATTGGCATCAGCAACCCACTGCATCGGCTCAAATTGCGCCTGGCCATCCAGGAGATGGTCTCGCTCACCAGCCCCTCAGCCCCCCCTACGTCTAGAACCGTGAGTACTTCCATGCACAGACAGATTGTTTATTTTCCTTATTTTCAGTCACACAAAAAGCACCAATAGTATCGGTATCAGTGTCTAAACCAAGATCATCAGCTGCTATTTTAAGTCCATTTTTTTTTGTGCTGTCATGGTAATAGTGTTTTGCATTGACTGCGACAGCTGATCTGTGATAATATCGTGTAATGACTCCTTCACACATGCATCCAAGCAGTTCCATTGCAGCTTATTTATCTGAAGTGTTTTCTTTATGATATTTCTGCTCCCTCTCTTAACATCTAACCATGCTAAGATGTAATTCTGTACTGTTTTGTCGGCTGCTGGAGACCAACGTCATATTCGTGAAAGACTTGATCATGAGTGGCCAAACCACAAATGAAAACGAATTGCACCGTTTGTAAACAGCTTGAAGCATTAGGCCATTTTGCATGCCGAACAGTTGCAGTTGTGTTGTCTTCAGCAGCGGTCCCTGTCCTGATGTGCGTTTGATGTGCTTGTGCTCTGTGTGCGTGTCCGGCCTTTGACTCTATGGACGGGTCTTGCTAATGATCTGACTGTGATGCTGTAACACTATTGGCTTACAGTTCCGCTGCTCTTCTTCTTTAACACTGCTTGCCCTTCCTGTGGGATTGATCTCTGGGGCGCCCACATAGCCGTCGGGTAATGTGTGGGTAACCCACGAGGAAATGGAGACCCTTGCCGCCCCCTCAAAAACGGTCAGTCATCCTTTTCGACTCTCTAACAAAACTATGTTTTTTTGTATATAGGCCCACTCATAATGTCTTTGCTTACTCTTACTAACACTTTTACCAATTTGTGGATGTGTGTGTGTCTGTTTTTACCAGAGCATGAGGATTGAGCGTAAAAGTTGACATGAACTGAAATCAATATTCAAACCTTGTTTATGCGCAAGTTGCTCCTCTGAAAAAGTTTATACTGCAATAATTTCAATAACAACAACAACTTAAAAATATGACATTTGGGATAAACAAAGGTGCTTTCAAAAGTGACATTCAAATGTAGCTCTGAAAATGTCCTCCAAAATGGGAAATGTCCAAATTGTGGAAGTAAAATAAATAGGAAATTTAGTGTGGACTCTCAGCTCTGGGTCTCTTAACTGGGCAGAGGAAGATGTTATCAGTTCATGTCTGAATACATTTGCGCTTCCATAATCAGCTCGCTATTACATCCAGCACTAATGATCTTTAGATGGGTGAACCAGCAGTGATGGAGGGCCTAATTTCCTATTGAACAGCTCTGACAAAAGCGAGGCCGAACGGACGTTACGTTCTCATGTTCAAATGTAATCAGCGAACAGAGAATAAATCTAGCCTTGTTATTCCCCATTGAGCCTCATCACTGCCTCTTACAATCATCAAGGTTCACCCGGATCAGCATAACAGTGACTGAGAACACCGGTGTGTGGAGGAGAAATGCACATTGTGTATGTGATGTAGTTTGCATGCATAGAGACAATTAGATCAGGCATACTTTGATGTAGTGGTTGCGTACTAGTTGATATATGTTGTTTTGCATTTAATTATGGTAAACTTGCTATTTGCAATGGATGCATTAGCATGTATTATTGGGTTATGCATTATTATGGGTACGTCTGCATGTACTTTGAGATGTTAAGAGATGTACCTGTACATATTGCAACATTTGAAGATATACTGATGAGATAATTTTCTTGTTTCTCTGTAGAAGTCAGATTCAGAAGAGGGAAGTTGGTCACAGGTAAGTAAATATGTATTTAATGCATTTACACTGGATGTCTCAGGTCCAAATGTGTAGAACTTGAACAAAGAATTTTGAAAGTATACAGGCCTGACAAAGGTCAAGAATTTGTCCCATACATGAGCTCATTTGTCTTATTTTCACTGCTATGCCATTATAAATAGTAAAAAATACAATAACCCATCGCAAAAGGCTTTAAGACCAAGTGGAATTCTGAAATTTGTGTTGGCTGTTGCTTGGGTGTGTCTTTCCGTTTTGAAGTAACAACATCCCAAATGAGGAAGGTTGAATGTGCTGGCCAGTTTGTTATTTGCCTAATAAATGACAATCAGCTAGGTTTTAATTTAAAACCTTTTTTTTTTTATATATATTGACATATGATGTAATATATTTGTATTGTAAAAATAAGTATTGTTTTCATATTTCTTTATTCTAAATCTTTAGAAAATGTTTTTGGTACATCAAAACATGTGATTATGATGAGCATCCGACAAGCTAATTCAGCTAAAAAATTGTGCTTAAAATGTCAATAAAATGCAGTATTTACAGTAAATCTCATAATTAAATAGGAAATGAGGCAAATAACTGCAAAAAGGTCCACTTTTTGAGAAAAAAAAAGAACCACCGCTTTCACCAGGCTGGCTATGAGCACTGTCATAACTGTCATACAGTGGAGATTAGAGAACAAGCAGTTATGGCTATGCCATGCCAGTAGAACATACATACATTTATTCATTTTCTTTTCGGCTTAGTCCCTTTATTAATCCGGGGTCGCCACAGCGGAATGAACCGCCAACTTATCCAGCACATGTTTTACACAGCGGATGCCCTTCCAGCTGCAACCTATCTCTGGAAAACATCTCTACACACTCATTCACACTCATACACTACGGACATTTTAGCCTACCTAATTCACCTATACTACATGTCTTTGGACTGTGGGGGAAACTGGAGCACCTGGAGGAAACCCACACGAGCGCAGGGAGAACATGCAAACTCCACACAGAAACGCCAACTGACCCAGCTGAGGCTCGAACCAGCGACCTTCTTGCTGTGAGGCGACAGCACTACCTACTGTGCCACTCGCCAGTAGAACAGCGTTTTACAAATCAACCAAACCCCTAATGTTGATCAAAATTAGAGCACAGCAATGACTGTAGCAAGTAAAAAAAAATTGTAAAACTTTACACTTTAAAACTTTAAAGTGGGAAAGTTATAGCAGTGAACAATTAGTAGGAAGTCTAGAGACCCTTGCTTTAAATACCTTAAGCACATCTGAACACAGTCCCTAGTCTCTGACAGGACTTTCCAGTTTCTGTCAGATTATCAGTAGTCTCTCACAGGACGTAGCCAGACTCCCGTAGGACATGACTAGTCTCTCAGAAGACATCAGCAGTTTCTTACAAGTTTCTTGATCATCTCATCTTCAGTTTCTTCCACAGTTTCTTGTTGGTAGTAGGTTTCTTAGCCAAGGTTAACTTTGTCACCAAGGATTTTGCAAAGATTTTCAGGTTTAGATTAGGACTTTGGACTGGCCATTTCATCAATTGTTTTTGGCATCAATGAACTGTTTTGCATGTTTGACTGCGTGATAGTGCTCAGTGTTTAGTGTAAAGATTTGGATCAAGCAACTTCTCTTGCTGTGGCTAAAAGAGTCATACCTTTGCCGTTCATCTGAAAAAACCTGCAGTTTCAGTCACTTTAGAGCAGCTCACAATCTCAGTGAATCCTGGAAAGTGAAGCTGCTAGTTTGATCAGAGTTCTTTTTTTTATTAAAGTTAGTTTTGCTGTACATCAGAAAATGTGTAACATGAAACATTGTTAAACTGCTTGTACTCATGGTCGAACTTAAAAAAAGTACTAAGCTGTTACCTAAAATTGTATTTTGTTCTTTAATTTTGATCTCCAGTGGACAGTTGTATAAGATAACAGAGTGTAGAAAAAAAGTGACTACTAACCCTGTCTGAAGTCACATCCAGTATAATGTCTTCCAACAATATGCAGGTTGTTGTTGTCTTCACAAAATAGTTCCTTTAGTCAGAATGCCACGCTTGTTAAATGTAAATGACTTTGTGTCTGATTTAGACACTGGCATATGGGGACATGAACCATGAGTGGATCGGGAATGAGTGGCTGCCCAGTCTAGGTCTACCTCAGTACCGCAGCTACTTCATGGAGTGTTTGGTGGACGCCCGCATGCTGGACCACCTGACCAAGAAGGACCTCAGAGTGCATTTAAAAATGGTGGACAGCTTCCACAGGTGAGCTGCTCATTTTTATGCGACTGAGTGAATAAATTAGAGAAGGCTTTTCTGCATTTAACTAGCTTTGCTCGTAATATGGATGGATGTATTCAAATATGTAAGTGGCAAGTAAGTGAAATGTGTTACAGAACCAGTCTGCAGTACGGCATAATGTGTCTGAAGAAGCTGAACTATGACAGGAAGGAGCTTGAGAGACGCAGAGAAAGCAGCCAGCATGATATAAGAGGTAGGCGGAGCCAGTCGGAAAGAGAGAGTGAGAAATGCACGATATGAATTTTGCATTTGTGTTATCGTAGACGTCCTGGTGTGGAGTAACGAGCGTGTGATTCGCTGGGTCCAGAGCATCGGCCTCCGAGACTACGCCAACATCTTGTTAGAGAGCGGCGTTCACGGGGCACTCATCGCACTTGATGACAACTTTGACTACAGCAGCTTGGCCCTGCTGCTGCAGATTCCCAACCAAAACACTCAGGTCCCCATCCACATGAAACATTCATACAGCTGGGTTCATACAATACACTAGGGCTGCTCGATTATGAGAAAAATCATAATCACGATTATTCAAAACCATTACTGTTGAAGTCCAAATTATGCGCCCTCGTGTGAATTTTTGGAATAAACATTTCCCAAATGATGTTTAACAGAGCAAAAAAATGTTCACAGTATTTCCTATAATATTTTACTTCTGGAGAAAGGCTTATTTGTTTTATTTTGGCTAGAATAAAAGCAGGTTAAAATATTTTGAAACCTATTTTAAGGTCAATATTATTAGCCCCCTTAAGCAATATATATTTTTGATTGTCTGCAGAAGAAACTACTGTTATACAATGACTTGCCTAATTACCCTAATTGAGAATGCCTTTGAATGTCACTTTAATCTGAATACTAGTATCTTGAAAAATATGTAGTTAAATATTATTTACTGTCATCGTGGCAAAGATAAAATAAATCAGTTATCAGAAATGAGTTATTAAATCTATTATGTTTAGAAATGTGTTGAGAAAAAAAAAATCTTCTTTCCATTAAACAGAAATTGGGGGGAAAAGGGTCGCTAATAATTCAGGAGGGCTAATAATTCTGACTTCAACTGTATATATACAGTTATTTTCCTCCCTGTAAATAGGGAATAGAATAAATATATGAAACAAACTGTGCTTTAAACATCTTCACTGTAAGGAAAAACTGTAATTATAACTATAAATGTTTTTCAGTCAAGAGCAGTGAGTGATTTTGTTTGATTAATGATAAAAACAGTTGGCAGCAGGAATATTGCGCGCTGTCACTTTAAGAGCAGTGCGGTTCTGATTAATGGTTTCACTTTGACGTGTCTTTTGATTCTCAACTTGTTTGTTTATTACACAAATGAGGGTTAATATCATACCTGCCAACATTTGGTTCATGAATTCCAGGAGACTGGGGGGTGGGTCCGATGTTGCACGCGAACTGTAGAGCGGGGATGGGTGCACGCAAACTAAAGAAGGGAGGGGGAGGCGGGGTAGAGAGGTGCGCGCGAAATGTAAAGCGGGGAAGGGTGGCCGCGGACTGAAGAGCACGAGCACATGTACCAGGTTTCAGGCCAGACTGTACCTAAAAGCTGAGAACCGGGGGGGATTCCAGGAGTTTTCCGGGAGACAAAACAATATGGGAGATGGGTCTGAAATATGGGAGACTCCTGGGAAAAACAAGAGTGTTGGCAGGTATGGTTAATATGAATAATCTCTAAACACCGCGTTTTGACACAAATTTGCAGGTATTTGACCATTAAAGCGCTCACAATAAGTTGACTTCAGACGTGTGCTCTGCTCATCTCTCAGGCTCAGCGCACAGGCACAACAGCATGCGATCTCTTTCGCGCTTTTAAAAACACGAACGTTTGGAATATACATCCAAGAATGATGCACGTCCCATGCTGCAAAAGTTACATTACAGTACACGCTTTTAGTCATTTTCACGTGGAACTGAGCTTTGCAGAGCAACAACTGCGTACAACTGGATCTTTCCAGGTATACGATGGAATAATGGTTTTATCTGGATTAATGTTTTTTCATAATCGTTAGAAGCCAAAATGGAAATGGAAAGCGAATTTTTGATTAATTGCACAGCCCTACAATACACCTTCCCCTTTTTCATCACACATAAACGGCAACCCAAGCTAACGGTAACACAGAGCCTAAAACCTAGTGTTATCTCATAGCCCTTTGGAAGGGATGTGAATAGTAAAGTCAGGCACACTTTCCATAAATGTTGCAGTTACTGTGTGTTTATTCTGATAGAGTCATGTCTGTATTTGTGCTTTTCTCCACAGGCTAGACAAATTCTAGAGAGGGAATACAACAATCTGCTGGCACTGGGAACAGAGAGACGATTAGATGAGGTCAAGCTCTAGTTTCTTCTATTTGATACGGAACATATGTTAATAGTGACCCCCTACGCCAGACACTTAGTGATTTTTGTCCCAAATATGTCGGTAAGCAAACAGTGGTGTCATGAAAGTGTCAAGTCATGCTTCTGGAGGGCAACGTTTAGCTGTAATGCACAAAGGATTTGGGTATCTCACTTCAGCATTGAAAAATACTGCGTATGAAAGAGTTGATTTAACTTTCCCAAGATTAATGTCCAAAATAGTCCCACCTTTAACATTTTTGGGGTATTGAAAGCATGAAGCATGTATTGCAGTGAGCCAGTGTAAATGTGACATCAGTCACACAGCCAAGCCACTGAAATAGATACATAGATAGTGGCCCATAATTAATGTGTTCCAATTGTGTCATTGCATAGTGTGATGAAAAGGACTTCAGAGGGCCATCGTGGAGGAGGCAGTTTCCTCCACGGGACGTCCATGGGATCAGCATGATGCCTGGCTCGGCAGAGACTCTGCCTGCCGGCTTCCGCCTCACTGCCACCTCCGCGCATTCACGCAGACTGCCACCAGAGGGTGAGAAGTCACACGATACTTATCAAAGCAGATCTTCCAAAACACAGTGAGATGCATGTATAGGGGGTATACTAGGACTCATTGTGATACAGAAAAAAAAAAAAGAAATACTAGAATAGCAAATGTAAATTTTCATCAGCCATTCATGCAGCATTCACCATGACATGTTGAGTAATCCTTGTCAAATGTGAGATGATGCAATAAGGCTAATGCGCATTACTGCTTCATTATGTTTATGCACGTACGCAATCAGGATAGCCCACGTAGTAATTTCCATGAATGTGAAGAACAAAAGTAACATGCTTAGAAACATACAGACACGTAGACACACAGGCACACTGGGCTGACTGTGTTTCTGTTGTTTTTTTATGGACTGCTGCTCGGTAGTTCTGTATGAGGTGATGGACGACAGTCCTGACGACATGTATTTGGACTGGTTTCAAGGTCAGACATGAAAGAGCCTGTAACTGTTTGGCATTCCCGACCCCCGTCCCAACAGTGTAGTGTACTTGTACCCCTCCACATGGTGTCAGTGTGTCCTGTCATTTCTTACGTGTGAAATGTACCTGTAAAAGTGAGGTGGGGAAAAAAAGCAATGCAGAAATACGGTGGTGGTCATAGTGTACGAGCAGTAAAACAGGTAAGCAAACGTGAAGAAAAAAACAAAAAAAAAAAACAGATGCTTAATGAGATTGGAAATGGGCTGTTCATTGAATGGTCCATATTGTAAAATGACAAGCATGCGGTGTTATGTAGCAATTTGGGAAGGTGTGTAAAATGTGAAAAGCGCAGGAGAGGTCTTTCAACAAACAAGCAGAGGTGAAATATTTGTGTGTAAAAGTGTGTTTTGCTAACCAAATGTTGTAAATGTTCTAAAAGTAAAACCTGAAAGCGCACACATTAGACCGTTTTCCACTGCAAGTTATTGTATAGTACATCTGACTTCTGGGGGGGGGGGGGGGGGGGGGGGGGGGGGGGGGGGGGGGGGGGGGGGGGGGGGGGGGGGGGGGGGGGGGGGGGGGGGGGGGGGGGGGGGGGGGGGAAAATGTGACGCATAAACACTGGCGATTGGTCTGAGATAATGGTCACTTAATTGAATTTTTGACAGGACACAGGACCAGTCATTTTATATAAACAGTAGCAGTTGAACTGTTGTAAAATGAAGAAAAAGACATGTAACATGACATTGTGGTCAGCAAAAAAGGTCCAGACATTTCAGCAAGCATTTAGCATTTGTAACCTTAATAAAGATGGCCAAAATTGGATTATTTATACATTGAAGACTAGGGATGGGCATTTCTGACCATTCTTCATTTCGATTAATCCACAGGTTTGACAAATGAGTACTGGATTAATCGGGGGTGGGGCTTAAGCAAGAGGCGGGGGCGTTTGTGCGTCATAGCGACAATTAAATAACATTCAATTAAAAAAAAATAATAATACATTTATATATATACATATTCAGAAAACAATTAAATCAACGCTGTTGGCTTATTAAAAATCACCATCAATATTGGTTAACACAGTAAACATTTAAAGAAGTGTAACAAGAGGCGTATTTAGGCATGGGCAATATGGTCGAAATGTAGTAATCCCAGAATAAAGACGTTAAAGGCCATTCAGATTTAGCGTATTTTGCATGTGCACGTTTCTTATTGTCTATGTGCAACCGAAACAACGGTGGTGAAAGCAAAGTGACGCATGCATGCGCGCAGAAAAGCATTCCCGCGCGCCTCACGCGCTGCTCTGCTCCCCGTTGTTTAGCCTACATGCACGCCGATAAAATACATGCCGCTTATGTACTGTGAAACCGGAGTAACGTTTATGCAGAGGTGTCGGCACTCAGCGAGCTTTGCAAGTCGATAAAACTAGATGAATCAGGGAGGTAAGATTTAATAACAATAATTATTAGCCATGAGTCGGGTCTAAGACCACAGATAATGACAGAAAATATATATTTTTTTTATTGTATAGAATTGTCTTTAATATTGAAGCCAAATATTTCTTAAGAGATCTTAGCATATCACTCCAGTTGTGTCTACATTGTTTTCCAGTTACATTTAGGATTGATTTCTGTTATTTATTTAGAATAATAAATGTATAATATTAATAATAACAACAATTTTATTTATTTCTAAGTATATATCTAAAAGCAGGTGGTTCGTCCAGGGTGCCATTTAAACTAGAACCGCCTCTGACGTGAGGCATGAAGGTTTTCTACATGAGGCATTGTAAATAAAATCTAGAAACACAATATGAAAAGGTTATATTACAAATTGTGTTTATTTACACAAAAGGCATGTGAGCTTGAACTACATGCCAACCAGAAAGTGGATGCGGTTCTCCTGTAACAGGGCGCTTTAAAACAACGGCAACTGAAGCCCTGCAGAAAAAAAAGTATTTTACAGTATTATCCCCTTCCATAGGTGTCTTATTATTTCTATAAATGTTTTGGATTCGTTTTTAAAACTATAACCTACCTTTTTCTATATTGTTGACGACGACGACAACAATAAAAACACACATGATACTCTGCATTTCAGTTATTTTATTGAACTGACATTTTTACCAAAACAATATTTTACTTCAGCAGCATCACAGCAGATAGAGGATTTAATTTTTTTGTAAAAGGTTGGCAAAAATAAAGTTTGACCAAAACTTAGCCTAACCAAACGGCTGTTATAGCACATAGCCTAACTAAAATGAGAAGCTAGCATAATTTGGCTGCGTAAACTTCAAATAAAAATAGCCTGAATATGTTTTACCACAGCTATAAAAGTTAAAGATTAGGTCAAATAACATTTCTTTCCAAATGATCAGTCGGTGGAGGTAAATAAAATAAAGCTGGCCTAATTTAACTATGCTGCTTAAACTTAAAACAAAAACAGCCTGAATATTTTACCATGCGTGGCTAATAAAACTTAACACAAGGAAGGACTTTATTCAAAAAGGTCAGTCGGTCTATATGCTCCGATGAAAGCCACAGAAGTTGCAGGAACAGCCAGGTACCACTGGGCAAGGGTGCTTAGCCTTGCAAATGGAGACTCGTTTACTTTGCATCACAATAAAGGATCCGGGTTTAGAGTGATGCATGGCTCTCTGAAGTAGCTTTGGATTTTGGTGTCATCCGGTAAAACATCAGTCATGCTGTAGGCTAGTCCTCCCCGAAAAGAGTGTCAAGACACGGCGCGCACATGACAGTTGATAGTATCACACACCAGACGCGCACATTTGCGTGGTATTTAAAATGAAACTATTCAGATGGCGCTCTGTGGCGCAGCAGAAATATGAACAGTGTCCTGAGTCGTGCTGGGCACCGCCGTGTACCCTGATAGAATCCTACGTTTAGAATTGTGAAATGCACTGCGTGGTGCTTCTGGTGTGTGACCCCTATGCTGGATGTGCGCTCGGGTCTCATCTCTAGACCGCAACTCCCTGCAGCCATAACCAATCAAATATGAAAGTAGCGGCCAAATACCAGCATAACCAATCAGAAAGATTGAAAGTCATTTAATTTTAGAGCCAATGGATCATCGTTTTCATGCTCGATCATTGCTGACTAAAGACTATAGTGTTAATTGAAATGTTATTTTTCAGTTTGACGACCTGAATACTGTTAGACTCTCCAGAAAAGCATAGAACACTGTATATGTGACTTTGGTCTTGAATTTTTGTGTAATTTATGAACGACTGACTCCCCTACTTAAAATCCCAAATCAGCGTAAATGAAACAATACATTCCAAATAGAGCTGTTCACGCTCCCAGGTAAAAGTGTGTTCATATGAGCAAATATATATGGCAGAAAAGGCAAATATCGCAACATCATATTTTTTGTTCAATAATGTGCAGCTGTAGCCAAAGCACACTGTAGTGCGCAGTGGAAAATTGTCTATTGATGTTGTCTTGATAAATATTGTTCAGGGACTCTGGCCAAGGGTTTGCGGTGAACGGTGCAGAAGCAGATATTGAGATATTGAAGATTATTATTCTGAATGTTGAAAGAGTCAATAATACACTAGGTAAATATTTGTATATGTTCTTCTTACGTGAATCGGTGCAGAAGTAAACAAAACCGTTTCCTAAGGAAAGGATATGGACCGTGAATAAGTGTACAAAGCATGAATATAGAACCTGGTAATGAGGGATAAAGTGTGATGTGCACAACGTGTTAACCAGGGGTCACCAACCCTGTTTCTGGAGAGCTACCTTCCCGCAAAATTCAGCAGCAACCCCAATCAAACACACCTGAACCAATGAATTGTGAGCTGAAAGAGCACTTGATAATTAGAGACAGGTGCGTTTGGTTAGGGTTGCAAGTGAATTGTTCAGGAAGTTAGCTCTCCAGGAACACGGGGTCGGTGACTTGTGGTGTAAACCATAGCGAAGTGTGGTACACTTACATTTTGAAGTGGAATAAGTGAGCGCAGAATGTTATACTAGCAGAATGTAAAATGACTGAGCGCAGTCGTAAATGCTTTGAAGCATTTTGTAAATGACAGTATGTTGGGATAGCATCCAGACCCAAAGTAGGAGGGTGCTGCAAAGGCCACTTAGTGACAAAAATGAAACACGGGCTAGCCTTAACCTAGGGGGAGCACTGCATAAGAGCAAAATGTTCAGCTGCTAGGGAAGACACACTGCGGCTGGCCGAGCATATGGCATCACCGAGCGAGCCTGTGCATAGCAGGCACCAGTCCTCAAAACGTGGGATGACCCGGCGGGCGGGCGGGCGGGCGGGCGGGGCGGGCATACCATACGAAGTAATAGGCCAAGCATCCAACTCCTCGGCTAAGAAGGACGTTGGGGGCCTCGGAGGATCTCCCCCTAAGGTTCACCAGATAGAAAGCAGACTAGCAGAGTGGAGTAAGCACATGCATTTGTGGGTTAAGGAGAATGGCACAGCAAGCATTTTCAACGTGGAGTCTAGCCTTCTCCAGATTGATTGATTGATGTAGCCCAGCAGTCTTTTTTGAGGTACAATGAAGTACTGGCATTGGTAGTGGTCACGCATGTTGAGATGCAAAAATGTTGAACATTTCTCTTTGAGCATTATTCAACAAGCAGACATGAAGAAAGGGCCATAAAACAGGCAACTTCCCATTGGCTAACTCCGCTAGCCGCTGTGTTCATGACATCAGCAATTGTATTTAAGAAAGGCACAAGCAGTTGACGCTTACCCGTACTCTTCTTGGTAACACTTTATTTTGATGGTCCATTTGAGTATTAATAGACTGGCTGCTTAATAACTGTTGGACTTTGTAAGGACTTTACAAGTACATGTAAGGTGACACATGTTAAAGTGTGACCCTCCTCTTGAACTGTCTTGCATGCATGTTGTAAATCAATGTGTTGTCTATACCTTTTTGTTAGCATTATTATGTTTGAGGCCACGCAGATCGCTTGTTTTTACACACAGAACAAGTTGCTTGTACTGAAAGAGAAGGAGTAGGAAATGACTTGATCTTTGAATTATTGACAAATAAACTGTAGGCTCCAACAGATGAGCAGTTCAATTGAATGTCATTTTAGTTTGGCTGCCATTAACAATAAAGTCAAGCCACATATCAATAATGAAGTAAGAAGTTTTTATTTGCCTCATTTGCTAGACAATGTGGATGACGTTCCTGGCCCAATGCATTTGTCTGCTACTGTATTTGAGCCTGGAGGATTTACCGGCCTTCTTTCTGGCCAGCATATAGTACCCCTGTAGTCCCCTCTAGTCTTTATCTGTTGTCTTCAGGCCTGCGACCCCCCCCCCCCATAACATGCTCTATCCAAGCTTTGAGCAGATGTGTTGGTTTATCCCCCAGGATGCCTCCACTTGGTGACGCCAGAGATCAGACGGCCATTGCGACATTGGAGGGTCAGTTGTCTTGTTCAGATGATATAAGATAATTTTTGCCAGCCCCTGTCTGCAAAGAGGCAGTTTTTCTCCGCCCGGTCCTCGTGTGTTTGTTTTTGCCTTCCCCTCCCTTGATGGCGAGGTGGCCAGCTGCTTTTCACGAATGTGCTGGGTGTCTCAGTTGTTTATGCAATATGTGTTTTTTCTCTGTGCAAGGTCAGGGAGACTAGGAACGCAGGTCCTGCTCGTTGTGCTTTTGTAGCCCAACTGGAGCCAAGATTCCAAAGTCAGACTTTTGGTGATGAATCGGCCAGAGGAGGCTCTTGTTTTCTCTGGAACGGGGCACCTTCTGGTGCCTGTGCAGGATTGTGGAACCTCCATGGACAGAGTGTGGAGGACTTAGGTGAGCTACCCGTTTGGGGGTTAGCAACATCACTCAGGCTAGAGCACCTTGTAAGAGGCATGCCTATGTCCTGCGGTGGAGTGTATTTGTCGCGTGGAGCAGTTCTCTATGAGAAGAAGCCTGGACATGCCAGATTAGTGTGGTGTTTTGTTCCTTCAGGATAGCCGGAGCATACGCTGTCACCCTTGATGCTGAAGGTTTGGTGCGCTGTCATCTCTGCTTTGTATGGGGCGGTGGATGGTAGCGCTCTGGAAAAACAGAACCTTGTCAGTTCATTCATTTTGGGTTGGTGAATCATGAGCGGAATTTGGAGTGGCCTACCGTAATGTTTTGGCTATGCGGCCAAGATTCCTACTTGCCTTTATTTAAGAGGTAGTGAACCTGCAAGCGCTGCCTGCGGATGGCGCAGCCCTTGCTCTTTCATTGCTGTCTGTGCACCGCACTTAATTTGAGCGCATGTAGAGCATATGTCCGTCTTTTCTGTTAGGATGGGCAGAGCTGCATCAAAGCAGAGGTTGCTCCACTTGATGCCACTGTCCCCTGGGAGTGAAAGCAGACTTAAAAGAGGCATGGGTGTGAGTATGTGGCACCTCTGTAACAGATTGTGTGGAGTTGTGGGCTGGGTGATGCATTGGTGAGATTGGATGTCATCTTTGACTGGAACCTGTTTTGTTGATTCAATCAGGAGGATAATAAGCTCAGTGCCTAAAATGCTTGTTGTGCCATGTTCCCTAACCTGGACATATGTGCAGTTATTGTGCTGCACTACGCGAGTTTCCCATTTGGTGAACCCTAGAGAGTTCCTCCAAGGCCCCCAGCACCTGACTCAGTGGAGGAGGTGGGTGCGTGGCCTAGTTGGATGTGTGGTATGCCTGCTTGGTGTACCCACTTTCTGGGGTTTGGTGGCAGCTATGTGCGAGACCCGTTGGTGATAGTCATGGAGTGTTTCCCCTTGTCAGGTGGACCTGTGTGTTTCCTACCCACTCGGAAGGATGTGGCCTCCCCTTTGGGGGATTGGAGACAATGGAGACTTGTGTCTGCTGATACTTGAGTATTTGGCTGTTGAGTGGCTAAAATAGTTATGGCTTGTTCTGCATGTGCTGGGCATACTGTAGTAATGATTCATCACTGGCCCCTGTGGAGCTGAGCTCTGGCAAGTCATTGGTATTGTGTGCTTGGCTGGTGAAGTGTGAAGACAGTTGTCTTTGTTCCCTTATTTGCGGGAAATTGGGTTATGTTAGTTGGCAGGATGGTGTTGACGTGACCTGAAAGGGAAGAGTTGTGTATGTGTAAATGAGCTATGCGGATTTTGTTGTTGTTTGCAATAGTCAGTTAGTGAAATGGTAGAAGCTTGTAGTGAAGCACACTGGTAAGAAATGTTTATGTGTAAAGAAGAATTGATCGTAATAGGTGTCCTTGAAGGTAAGGAGTGTTTGGTTGGTGGGTTGGCGTGTTTGTTCTTATAGTTCATATATATATATATATATATATATATATATGTATATATATGATAGAGGAGTAGATATATGGTGGAGGACAATGTTTCCTGACTCACTTGTTCAAAAGTGTCATGTTGATGAAAAGAATTTGTCAGTTGTCTTGCTGTGTGTATTGGTGGATGATCATCCTGATCCATGGTCCTTTGTCCAGAACGGTTGGTTGGTCTGTGGAAGTGATGTGGCTATCTAGCTTGAGGAATTGGGCCTAGTGAATGCTATGATATTGCAGGCCAAACTGTCAGTGATCTACCCCATGCTTGACTGTGGTATGGAAGATTTGGGCTAGAGTTGTGGTGGTAGTAGTGATAATAGTTGTAAGTAGTTACCATGTGTCGGTGATGCAATGAGTGTTTTGAAGGCTGGAGCAATAAAAGATGTGTTTGTGGAAGTTGGTATGGCAGAGCGATGTGTGTGAAGCTAGTGACAAATTGTGTTGGGTGTTGGAGCAAGGCATGGAAGAGAAGAAGAAGAAGGTACTCCCTTGTGCTGCCCTTGTCGCCTGCTCGTTGGAGTCGCGCAGTTAGAGTCGCGCAGTGTCGCGCTCGTCTTTACACGCATCAGTCTTCACACGACGAAGGATGAACACGACCATCTCACCTGCCCCATCCCGACTGCCGCTTCCGCTGCCGCTTCAACACTGACGCTCCTTATGTACCTCCACCTGCAGCTGCTGCTCGTATCCCGTTAGCCAATCGGACAACGGCATGATGCTCGCACAGCTTCTTGTCGTTAGCCATTACTCCACTGGCCAATCCCTACTCTCGGCACGCATTCATCCCTGCACACCGGCCACACCTACCCATCGTCTGCTTCTACAATACGCTACAGCTGAATGTTGAATAAAGATCATTTCCAATTCCTCTGTCTTCAAGTCTTCACTCACTCATGCACCTACATATCACATCTTCCATCTGCATCTCTTTACTTCACAACTACTCCATCTCTGCAAACTAAAAAGCTCGCAGCTTCCTTCAATGCAAACAACACATACTAAACAAGGCAAGACAATTGTGCCCCTCCCACAACATGTTGCATAGCACACAAACACAAGAGCTGCCTGCAGTTCCCAAACTCACCTGCCTTCTTTCATACGCACCAAACCACTTTGACACCAAAGGACCTAACGCTCCTACATTCACTTCACACTACGCATACTACAATATGATACACATCAACCCTTCCATACATACATATATATATATATATATATATATATACACACACACACACTTTAATCCACACATATTTGCCTATTTTGCCACAATTTTCACACCAGCACAATGCATTTCAGATGAAGCCAACCAGATGTGCTTTAACTGCAGACTGTCACCTTTCATTTGAGGGTATTTCCATCCTAAACACTGTACCTATTGCAACACTTTACATATATATCTCACACTTGTTAAAGGTCCACACTTATTGGACTGTTGCCTTCTAAGCTGTTCTATGGCCACATGTGTCATTCCCTCATTATCCCAATTACAATGACCAGATCAAAGGTACACAGTTCCTTTTTAGACTTCATTTTACTCTTGGCATCTGCTACTTTCAACTGCCACCATCACATCCAAAGAGCTGTCACTATCAGTCAAGCAAGCCATCATTACGCTCAATACAATAAAAGAGAGAGAGAGAGCACGCATTCAAACATTAGGTGTAGCCAAAACAACTGTTTGTCACATTCTTCAAAACCAACAACGCACCATTCAGCTCAGCAACACAAACACATCCACAAGACCACATAATCAACTGTGGTGGACAACTAATCAATTCTTTCACTGGTCAACAAACACCCTCTAGAACAGTTGGCCAGATCAAATAACACTCTCCAGGAGGTAGGTGCATCTGTGTGTCACACTCAACAATCAAGAGAACACTACACCACAGTGAAGAGGGTACAGAGGGTTCACCACAACGTGTGAGCCTCAAAGAAAAGAAAGGCCAGATTACAGTGCTGGAACAACATATGAGATCATCTTGTACCAGACTGATGGGAACACAACAGTACAGAGAAGGAAAGGAACTGCTCATGAGTGAGACTGGTGAGATGGCATGACCATGTATGGCTGCTAATCAAACTGCTACTCTTGTTTTCATCCATGATGTGACTGCTGACAAAAGCAGCGGGACAAACTCGGAAGTGTTTCTATATTTTCTGCTCCTATTAACACAACTATTTCACAACTCATTGAATGCTGTTTCACAGTGCAGATGGACAACCACCCAACACATACAGCAAAAGCAACCAAAGAAAACATGCAATCTTATGCAATGACCAAGTCTATCACCTTGCCACAATACCATTCGGCTTGCATTTCACTTGCTCAACACAAAACTCAACAGAAAATACCCCAAGAACAAGCAATAACTCAAGACAGTTGCTGTAGAGGCCTGCCACAGCCCCACCAGTTCACTGCAAAGGAGTTGCAACCTAATATTACAAATTCTAATTTCATTTATGCTCATAATTCTTTCCAAATACGTTTGGACCCTTCACAAATGGTAGCCACATATTCAACCTGTTGCAATACCTACAGCATTCACCTCACTTGGATGTAAATACCCTCACATTAAAGGTGACAGTCTGCAGTTAAAGCTTATCTTGTTTCTTTCATTTCAAATGTTGGTGTATACAACCATAACAGTACAATTGTGCCAATGTCCAAACACTTATGGACCTAACTGTGCTGTGTGTGTGTGTATATATATATATATATATATATATATATATATATATATATATATATATATATATATATATATATATATATATATATATACATACATACATACATACATACATACATACATATATATATATATATATGATATGATATGATTATATATATATATATATATGATTATATATATACAGATTACTCACAGTTCACTTCATAGCACCACTTACAACTCACACTTTCACTACAGTTCAGGGTATGATACAATACAAACACTAAACAAAACACTCCACTAATTCAATTCACCTTCAACTTACAATAGATATTCAATCACCTGCTTCTTTCTTTAACAATTACAAACACACATACACAGCAGGAACAACATCTTTTCACTCAAACACAAGCAACACACTGTACACAACATGCTCACAAACAAACAAACACACACTACAACATCTACATCTTTAGCTTCAAGGCCACAACCGGCTCAATACTCATCGGGTCAGCTACATTCACCTCACTTCACAACCTTCATCCAACACAAAATCACAATTCTCTCATTAACATTACACACATCAAATCTGACAACTCATCAGTGCCACTACAACAACTGCTCACTTTCTATTAAATGTCAAACCTCAAAGCATCAGCCAAAACACAAAACAAAGCTTTTTCCAATTCGCTACACATCAACAATCTCACTTATTGCATCCTTTCCACACACTCCACAAATCTTATATACTAACCCCGTGCTCTGGAAAGAGGCACCCGCCACAGCTGCTCTTCGGCCTCTCGAGCCAAACTTCTTCTCCTCCTCACAGTCTGACCGCATACATTCAAAACTCAAACTCATATTGCACACTGACTCCATGCATCAAACCTATTCTGTGGCCAGGCAAACTAACACATCACTCTTTCTTTGCTCTTGTGACTTATTGCCTGCACCATGCTTTAAACTCACACTACAACACCATCTCAACCTCTTCTAAGCTCAGAAACTCCCACTTTGACACATCCCCACTGCCTCTGCACTACACACTGAGTCCTGCGCCTTGCAGCATCCCAACAGCTCTGTTGAGCTCATCAGCTAAACACGCCATTTTCTACACTTTCACACCTCAAGCGCACATCTTACAGCCTTTCACGATAAGCCCTTCTCAAATACGGACACCTGTGACAGCTCAGTCACCTATTGACCAAAAATCATGTCTGTACATCATCCAAAGCCATTAAAGATCGCATGTTCTTCATGACAACATTCACTAATAACACAATTACGTGTTAGCCATCAATTTTCAAACAAACACATTTTACATATACTTTTCCCCCACTTCAAATCTTCACTACTGTTCCCACACATCACTTCCTCCGCTTACGTCCAACCACAGACGCATCAAACTACAGTATATGTCAGCACCACCGCATGCGCTTCAGCCCCACACTGACAATACTCGAAAGCCTTCTCTTTCAATTATTACAAACTGTAGCCGGCACGCTTACGCATCTAATTCACCAGCTAAACACACATTTTGGATCAACCACAGGCCAAAAATGCCAACACAAAACATTCTAGTTACATCTTTAACAATGGCCCGTTGTGCCACTAATCGAACCTTTCCGTCCCTACATTTACAGCTTACTAATTGTATATTTACTCCCGCTGAGCCATGCATCCCTCTCATCCAACATGGGGGAGGATGAGCTGCATCGTATCTTTTCCACTCAAATGCACAATCAACTAAATGACAATCTACAAAGGCATATACAACCGTGCAAGTCATAGCAAACACTTCAATATACATTTACTCTTCTACCATTTTCAATCAATCAATCCATCAATCTTCACCCACAACACTACCAACCAAAAGCTCAACAATAAACAACCCCCAACAGGCTTAATCACTTGATTATTATTGTTTTTAGTAGTATTATTACCATTCTGCTTGCTCTTGTTTGCCTCACATTTATGTATTTCATTCTGTTCACAACTTTTCCCATATATCTGTTTGCCTTAGACACATTTGCACAACATCTTGTCAAACTGATCAACACCTTTCCCTGCTATTTTTTTTTTTTTTGCTCCCTTTTTTTTTTTTCATACACGCATGCGTTTCCTTAAGTTGCAAAGCACTGCACGTGACCATTCCCATACCTCCCCTTCTCACTGCCGTAACTACTTCCCTCTTACTAATCAACATCCAACTCACAAATACATACTCTTGGCCTCCTTACAACAATCACACCAAACACTCGCACACTTTACCACCACTGACTAACAATCATGCTTATGCATACTTTCAACACAACTGCCGGTTACTTTCAAACAGGCATGCCAACAAATCAGCACGTACATATTCACTTCTTTCCAAACAAAATCCTCACCTCATGTCTTTACACAACAGCGTCCGCCATATACACAAACTCCTAGGGCATTTTAACTGCATCATTACACATACAGTATGGATCAATAGATCATAGCTACTCACTCACTCACTCACACTAAACAGACAACTTGCATCACTCACTCACTCACTGTCTGTCTGTCTGTCTGTCCATCTCTGTCTCTGTGCAGTCGGACCATCAGCAGTACAGCGTCTGGACAGCTCCACTGTGAGGACCTACTCTTGCTGAGATCTGCATCCACAAGCACCACAAGCTGTGAGTTCTACCCTAAGCACTTCTAAACCTCCCCCTGTTCACTTGACACGTTCCATTGAGGAATGCAGTCTTACCAACAAATACAACTCACCTCTGATATTGCTGCTGCATTTACACCAACACACCACAAATTTTACACTCACCCACACATCGCAACTTCCACGAATGCTACTAACAACAGCACAGTCATCGACACAACAAATACCTTACTCAAATAGTTACACCAACATGTACAACACCTCCTCTTTCTTTCTCTCTCTCTCTCTCTCTCTCTCTCTCTCTCTCTCTCTCTCTCTCTCTCTCTCTCTCTCACATTTCATACATCTCATGGCAAGTGCAACGACTAGCTTTTTACATCTTTTAACAAAATCAGATGCACCTCTCAAACCATGCATTTCTGCTCCTGTCCTCCACCACCTACAGTAAACTTTTTTCTCCATTATGATGCTTAACACTCAACCGATTGCTCCCACATCACACCAATTCTTACACATCTGTCTGCCCATCAACCCTCAAACAACATTTCATTAAACCGTCTCATGGAAAAAAGCAACACACTTTGCCTTGCATGATGTTATGCTTTGCCTTGCCTGTTTTTTATGCTTTTTGTAAGCTGTTTGGACAGAACTGTGTGTAGGTATGGTGTGTCCACTGTCATATTGGACTGATAGAAACCCAACAACTCCTCACGTTAAAATAGGATCCGAAGATCAGTGATTTTGAGGCCCACCACAACATGACACAGGAGTGCTGTTTTCCCCACCAAATTGATTGACGGGTGCCATGTTTCTAGAATAGCAACATGTAGACACGTGTCCACAGAACATTTGTTTTTGCAAAGAAACTGGGATTCCAATATTTCCTGCAACTGTCTCTAATTTGGATCTGTTTCATAACTTTCAGCTGTTTTTTTTTTTTTTTTAACAGAGCATGTTTGTAATAAAGACAATAAATCACCAATACAGTCAAATTACTCTCATTCTTATAATCACCACAGCCGCATGGTGACAGTAAACGACCACGTGTGGTGTGTGTGTGTGTGTGTGTGTGTGTGTGTGTGTGTGTGTGTGTGTGTGTGTGTGTGTGTGTGTGTGTGTGTGTGTGTGTGTGTGTGTGTGTGTGTGTGTGTTGCGTGCGTGCGTGTGCGTGCGTGTGCACGGCAAACGGCATTTGTGTGAGACTCGTCATTTCAGAAAGGCTTGAAAAAACTCCACCACAAATAAATCAAATAAGCTTACTTGCTGTTTTTTTTTACTAATTACCTGCATTTCAGCTCCATCCAAGGTGCCACTGTGCTCTTTATCTGACGTCAAACATGAGGACAAGTACAGCTGCAGCATTCTGCCTAAAATGACAATCATGAATTTTTTTTGGGCCTTAAAATAAAGATCACCATTTTCTCACTCTTATATACATGTCAAATAATATGAGTAGGCATAAACGTATGGTAAAAACAACAACAATCAGATTATCATGTGTAGGTCTACGGTTGGTCTAAATGCTACATTTTGAAAAGACTTTGAATGGTGGACTTAAACAGACTTCACATTTGTCCAAATACAACTATTCGTAATTCTGATGTTCAATTATTGTGTTTGAGACACATGCTTGCAATCGCTCATTGACAACATAACATCAGACATTTGTCATAATCACATTCTCTCTTGCGTTATATTCAACATGGCATAGGCTGGAGTAGTTATACTCGCACTGTTCAACACTTCTTCTCATGCACAACACTCTGTCCGCTCTGAAAGATAAAACGTATTAAATGCTTGTTGCAATCAGAACTCTAAAATGGCGTATGATTATTTCAATGATGTGTGCGTGCTTTCGGTTTCATTTTCACTGCTAAGTGCGGTTCGTATTTCCCGTGCAGCTTTCAAACGATCGGTCTGTGCCACAAACTGAATGCTATTTACAACTTTAGTACCTGTTCTTCACAGCCTATGCGGCTTCTGTTCACTTAAGTGGGCATCGTTCACAGTCGCGCACCCGCCCTCTCTGCGGTAACAGCTCACATCATTTTTTTTTTTTGGGGTGAATTATTCCTTATAAATACAACATGTGACTCTTTCAACACCATTTGGAGATGGTGTCCACGTTGCCAGACAACGTATGTAAAACAATGTGAAGACTTGTGTGGCCGCCTTTGCTTCTCTCCAGAACTTCAAAATATGATTGGCAGAATCATACAAATGCTACATTAAGATCGTCTACGGCAGGGATGTCAAACTCACTTCCTGGAGGGCCGCAGCCCTGCACGGTTTAGTTCCAACCCTGCCTTAACACACTTACTGGTAGGTTTCAAACAAGCCTGAAGGACTCAATTAGTTTGATCAGGTGTGTTTCATTACGGTTGGAACTAAACTATGCATGGCTGCGGCCCTCCAGGAATTGACTTTGACATCCCTGGTCTAGGGGATCCAATCCACATCGCAATCTTTTTTCCATTAATCGTGCAGCTCTGATGACAAGCAGACACATTTCTGAGAAACGGTGGGCAGGGAGAACCAGCTCATTTTCATTCAAAGCCACAGCTACAGTGTACTCAGACAGCACAATGCCCATATTCTGGAGCCGTTAACAAATAATCTGATGAGCTCAAACTTTACAGACACAATCTGGAGACGCCAGAGGCTTATCTTAGCCTTATATACAAATAAAGCCCGTAACAGCTATCCATTGCTTCTGCTGAATCATGCTAAAAAAACAAATATTGCACAAACAACTAAACTACCGCCACTGCTCCGATCACTAATGGCTGGATCCTCACAACGTCTCTCATTGTATGCAGGGTTACTACTGGAAATCATTCCAAATGCTTCCATTTTAATCCACCGTTTTCAAGGTTTGAAAAGTGCTTCAATGTTGGACAAAGCGCTGCTTCACAAATCTGTGTTGCTTTCATCATTTAGCTCACTAAATAATAATCATAATAATAATAATAATAATAATAATAATAATAATAATAATAATAGTGAACTATTTCAATGCAGTGAAAATCAAACCGAAAGTTTGCAAGTCATTTAAATGCATGTTCCAATTATGATTACCACAAGCATTTTATAGCTTTTTCTTTCATAGGGAACACAAAGTGTTGTGCATGACAATAAATGTTTAACAGTGTCACTATAACTACTCTAGCTAGCCTATATAATGCCAATCTGATCATGACAAATGTCTGGAAAAAAATGGTCTAATACTCTCGTCAATGACAGATTGCAAGCATATCGTCACCTTGGAATTCTAAGGTTCTATAATGTTCTGAATGATTTGAAGATACTGAGCTTCAAATGTTTTGCATTCCATATAGCAAACACAGTATGTGTAACATTTCTTTTTTAAATAAAAAGTCTTCAAATGTAAAAAAAAAACCATCCCATAATGTAAAGAAGTTGTCATTTAATTAGAATATGTCAATAACTCCATTTTCACAAAAAAGTCAGATAGAACCTCATCATTCTAAGGTGACAAGATGTCTCAAACATCATAATTCTATATCACAATTATTAATGACTGTATTCTCATGTCATCGCTTTACTGTGCATTATTGACCAGGACTAATTTCAAGTTTCACCATTCAAAGTCTCTTCAAAATTCAGCATTTTAACCAACAGTACACCTACACACGGGCCTAATATTATTGTTGTTTTACCATATGTTTGACAACTAACAATAATAATAATAATGGTCTACTCGTAATAACCTTTATTTTACATCTACAGAATCGTGAGAAAAATCCTGATCTTTATTTTAAGCAAAAAAAACAAAAAACAAATCGCGATTCTCATGTCAGATAGAATCATGCAACTCTACCAGAAAGCGCTTGAAAACTCATTCAATTTCACATTGCAAAAAAACTGTAAGAGCCCTGCATATGCCCACTGTCAACTCAATCCCTCACAAGTAGGGGAGAGCGGGGCACAAAGTAACACTTTTTGGTTTTGGTCAAATAATGAACAAAGTAATGGTGTTAGACAAACCATATTTTTTACCAACAACACACAAGCCTCTCCTACAAACGAGCAGTGGAATTATGATCGCCGGACCTGTGGTTTCTGTGCAGTATTGCCAAAAGCGCCAGGAGTAAAAATGTAACTTTTTACCCCACCTGCGGGGCAAGTTGTAACAGACAGAGGGTTAGTTGTAAAACGTGCTTACAAAGGCAGATTTCACACAGTTAAAAATTACTTTACTTTAAATAGCAGCTGTATTCCTCAGTAATCGGCTCAGTTCTTTTTTATTCTACATAGCACAGTATGTTTGTTTATGTTTTGGTTTATTGTATAAAACACATTTGAATTAGTATCCATTTATTTGCATTATTAGCAATAATATATATATATTTATATTAAAACAATATTTTCTATTAAAAAACATTTTAATTTAAAAAGTTCTCAACATTACATTCAAAATAAAAAAAAATATTTTGTTAGTTTAATTGGTGCCCAACAGCGTGTGGCTTCATTGTAACACCCTGTTACACCTAACCCCGCTGCGTCATGTTTTACTCAAAACTGGCTAGCAGTCCCTGTGTGTTTTATACATCTTTCAAAATGGTTTCATCTTTTAGGCTAGAAGACGGTGATCACAGCAATATAAGATTTTGCTAACATACTTTCACACATTTTTTCAAATAAAAAATATCAACTGTAATAAAAAATACTTTTATGCTGCAAAAATGGTTTCTCCTGTGTTTCTCATCCAAATTTCGCAGACAACTTTCAATAATTGGCAGGAAGACGTCTGCCGACACTGCGGTGAAAACCTAGGAAGCATGCCATGATTAACCCTGAGCAAATGCCTAAAAAACCCGTGTTACATTTAACCCCGCGTTACTTTGTGCCCCGCGCTCCCCTACACATGCACTCTGACCAATTACCTATTTAACACGCATGGCGCTCTTGAACACTTTATGACCACCTCAAATTCGCTCTTGTCCAAGCATCCCAACTGACAAGCACAACTTTACCATCCGTTTCCACAAAGCTGGCTACAAATATACAAAGCCTTCAATAATTTCTCTGCTCATTGGCCCATAATCACTTTTCAAATCCCACACCTCATTGTCCTTGCCCGACCACATACCACATTCACAGCTCTGACATTTAAATGCAAATGTCTTCTGACCTTACCACGTTGAACCTGTTCTCCTTTTGCTTTCAGACTCTTACCTTCAAGTTGGCCTCAACAAACAATTCTGACAAGTCACACTGCCAAGAGAACAACACAAGCCTGTGGACCGCAGGGACTGGCGGAGAGGGCGGAGGAGTGCCGCTCTTCCCCGTCCCGCTCCACCAACTGAGGCCACGACCCCAGTGTCTGCCGTCTTTTACGCCACGTGGCTCCATCGGCTCAAGTACTGTGTATTTCTTCTACTAGGTTCAACTGTAAATCATTCTACTGTAAATAAAGCTGTTTTATATATAAATACAGAAATATAAATAAATATATATATATATATACTTGTCTGTATAAAAGGACAAATAACACATTCACGGTTTGTGCACATCGTGTCCTTTTATGTCATGATTTCAAAAGATGCTGCTGCTGCTGCTGTTACAACTTTTCACCTACTGTACACCCAACAGACACCTTACACGTGCTCTTACTTTCCTTTCATTCCCTTGTGCGTTTTAAGATTTGGAAAACTTTTGGCTCGCAACTGCGCCTACCTGTCAGAGTCTACACCACACCGCTCATCTTAGCAACCAGCTCAAATATATCAGATGCTGCGGAACAGCGTTCGCAAGCCAATCGCCTAACATGCCAACTGCAATCATTCATTTAACTGCATTGCTCGACAAACCACCACAGCCAACATTAAAACAGCACTGCGTTCAATTGCAGGAAACGACCCACCAATCATCCCCGACACCCACACTCCAAATTGACACTTCAATACTTCTTAACGCTCATTCGTTTCATAAACACTTTTTAATGCCCATCACAAATGCCAATCAATCTTTTCTAGTACTGCGTATTAAAGAGATACGTCACCAAAACATCAACGGCTACACACTTTGTTCTTCGCAACAGAAAAACAACATACATTCAACACTCTCTAGTACAAAGTCAACACTGTGGACATCAGTGGCTACACATTTGACACTTTCTTACAATCTCTCATTTCCTTTACTAATGAACACAAGCAGCCAACTCAAACACACTTTCTGCAAGTGGACGCTCAATAAATCTGGTGCTATCCCTTTAACAACCCCACCCATTGGACATACAGTATAGCACACGGCTTCACCTTAAAGCACATGCTCATTTATCCAGAGATCACTCATAACGCACAGACTCATTTCTCATGAACTGATTCTCCTCCATCATTGGGAGCACTAAATCTAATATATGAATAGCATCTGTTCCTGGCATTGCTGAGGTTTGCTCCGTGGCCCATGGGGGCGTCCTGCCGCTTTTTTCATTAAGGGAAACTGCTAAAGGACAGGCTTAGCTCATAGTGAACGTAGACTTACTTGCTGTGACTTACTTTGGTGTAAAAAAATCTTTCCCGCTCGGGGGACGTCAGTTGTACAGCCCTTCGCTTCCTGTCCTTTGGTTATTTCTTATACATTGTTTTGCACGCACAGAGAATTCTTTTATTTTGTGTCCGTTTTTTATTACTGATTGTATTTTGGTCAAAACTATGTGGTGATCAAACAACTTTTCATTGTCAATAAAAAAATGCAGTCAAATTGCCTTGCTTTTACAGCACTTTTTTTTTTTTTTTTTACAATGTTTTCTTCACCATGCTACACTACATTACATTTCACTTTTGACTAATTGTGTTGCATGGACACTCTCACCAAAACGTCCAATCAACATGGGCCTTTCTGCAAATATGTGACTTTCACATAAACGGTCAACTTGGTGTGGTTTTTCTGGATGACTTGCTGTGTCACAAATAAGATGTTTCTAGAAACACAGTGAAGCCCTTTTACAAATGGCAATAGCAAAAACTCACAAACTTCAGAGGTCTTACTGATTTCACAACTAGGATGATCAAAACTATTGCCACAACACAAACAAAAACATTCTAAATGACCTCTTTCCTTTAGTAACTACATATAAAGTCTGCATTTCTTCTCCCCAATATGGGACGCTCAAACAAACACATACAGTATACGTTTCATTTGGTACAAATCAGCCACTACAAATCACCCTAACACAACTTATTTACTTCAATTTGGTCCAAACAATACAAAAATATCAACAGCGCTACGCTGTCATCATATTAGCACAATCGAATTATTACTGTCAGTCACATTGTTAAAAAATATTAGGGAATGTGGAGTACAATCTATTCAGAACCATGTTTTCTACGCCAGAATGTTTCTCTTTCATAGAATCTCTTTCACAGGTTCTTACATCTTGAAGAGGAAAGTGATTCACTCTGTGTGTGTGTGTTTTTGTGTCTCTACATCTGGTGGTAAATTATTTACCAGCTCCTTTTACAGTTTCTCCCAGCATCTTCTCGATGTCCTTGAAGACCTCTGGATCCTCTATGGTGGGACTGATCTATGCATTTCAAATTTCAAACAAAGCGTTAAAAAACTCTGCCGCACCACCAAACTTTCATTCAACCCTTCATTGTAATTTTATAATTACCCATTAGTATTATTATTAGTAGTAGTAGTATTTATGATTACAAGACAAAGGCCATCAAATACCTTGTAAGGCTTGTGGTTCACCAGGTTTGCCAGAGAGGATCGTGGTATTTTCCCAGAGCGTGTTTTGGGAAGAGCTTTGACGAAGAACACCTTCCTGAAAGCTGCCACAGGACCAATGGTGTCTCTTACCAACTTCACCAGCCCATTCACCAGAGCATCTTCGCTCTCCCTACAGTCTGGAAACACACACACACACACACACAACACACACACACACACACACACACACACACACACACACACACACACACACACACACACACACACACACACACAACACACACACACACACATTATACGCACATAATGGTTAATAAACATTGGTTAATGCATTATTTACCATTAACCAATGCTCCTTTGTACATTCTTCTCATGTTATTTGGCACATTAGGTACATTCATAAACTACCTAAATAACCATTATGCAAACAAGAGATTATATGACAAATCATATAACAAAATAATATAACAAAATCATATAACAAAAAGTCATGACAACAAATGTTTTTACTTAAACTTATTTTAATAATTTTATCAGATTGCAACTTATTTTTTTTGTTAAACATGCTTTAACTTCATATTTTGAGTGAGGACAACTACATGTTATTTGATGTAACTAAACAATTTAAGGCAGCAAGATTATATATATATACAGTTGAAGTCAGAATTATTAGCCCTCCGTTGATTTTTTGTTTTTTCTTTTTTAAAATATTTCCCAAATGATGTTTAACAGATTCAGGAAATTTTCACAGTATGTCTGATAATATTTTTTCATCTGGAGAAAGTCTTATTTGTTTTATTTCAGCAGGAATAAAAGCAGTTTTTAATTTTTTATGAACTATTTTAAGGTCAAAATTATTAGCCCCTTTAAGCTCATTTTTTTTCCGATAGTCTACAGAACAAACCATCATTATACAATAACTTGCCTAATTACCCTAACCTGCCTAGTTAACTTAATTAACCTAGTTAAGCCTTTAAATGTCACTATAAACTGTATAGAAGTGTCTTGAAAAATATCTAGTCAAATATTATTTACTGTCATCATGGCAAAGATAAAATAAATCAGTTATTGGAGATGACTTATTAAAACAAAAAAATTCTCTCCTTTAAACAGAAATTGGGGGAAAAAATAAACAGGGGCTAATAATTCAGGGGGGCTAATAATTCTGACTTCAACTGTATATATATATATATATATATATATATATATATATATATATATTATATAATATATATATATATGTATATATATATATAATTATTAGTGTTCACACTGTGGATTAAACAAATAAGCCGTAATTTCACTATTTGTTTTATAAACATCATGCATTATAAAATATGACTTTTTTTTGGACTACACTGAAAATAGAAATCTATTCTCATACTGTATGGATTTATGCTAATTACATACATTTTATGTAATTAAATTACATTTTAATTTTAAACTTTTTTCATTTACTTTTCTTATGGCAAGTGCCGTATCAAAAACAACAACAACAGTAAAATATCTAGTGAAACTCAGTGGTTCTCTTGGTCCAATCCTCACCATTCCTAAGCACACATAAAGCCAGAGGCACATGTCCTTTCAGAGAATCCTCCAGTCCCACCACAGCACAGTCCACCACAGCAGGGTGAAGCAGGACAGACTGAACCACACACAAACACATCATGTTGGTGTAGCAACAATAAACACTCTTTAAGGTTTGAAATAAGTAGCATGAATGAGACAGACCTCTTCTAGAGCCCCAGTGGACAATCTATGACCCGCCACGTTGATGACATCATCAGAGCGAGCCATGATGTACAGGAAACCCTCCTTGTCCACAAAACCCGCATCCATGGTGTCGTAGTAACCCTAAAAAGGGAGTACCAGGAACACTGTTCAGTAGGATATAGACATGTAGTCCTGTTTATGCTGCTTCTGTCCACCACTGGATGGCACTGCAGCCCTATGGAGTTTTGCTAAAGGAGCTGCTAAAGCGTACACGTTCACAAACAATCACATTTTACTAGCACACTGCTGGATTATGAACTGTATATACCAGGGGTGTCCAAACTCAGTCCTGGAGGGCCGGTGTCCTGCATGGTTTAGCTCCCGCTTCCTTCAACACACCTGTCTGGAGGTTTCTAGTATACCTAGAAAGAGCTTGATTAGCTGGTCCAGGTGTGTTTAATTGGGGTTGGAACTAAAATATGCAGGACATCGGCCCTCCAGGACCGAGTTTGGCCAGCCCTGGTATATACAGTGCAGCCATTCAAACACAAAGCGTACTGACTACACATTTGCTCAAAACGGAGGACTGAACTAAAATGGCCTTTGTGCCATCTGTTCAAGTTTGGGGGGAAAAACCCAATACAAATGGTGAGAAATGAGTCCACTCTAAATGGAGTGTTCATGCTCATTTCCCAAATGGCCTGAATTATGATAGAAAAGTGGTGTCAACGGTTTGTTGTCTCTGCATTGTTTGAGCTGACAACATGATGAGTGTGGTGCACAGAGAAGCATCTCATCGATGGTGTGGAAGCTGCATTAACATAGAGAGATAGAGAGAACAGCTGGGTCAACAGCCAAGGAGCAACTTCAATAACATGTCTAAAGCCAACGTCAACAACAGTAGAAAAGGTTTGAGTTTAAGGGTTTAGGGTTCAGTCCGACTCTGATGAAACCAGGGTACACAGCAAAAATTTCAGTGTTAAATATACAGTGTGATTTTTTTGGTGTTAAAACCAGAGTACATTTTAATCCATGAGTGTGAAAGAGCGTATATTTAAGAGTTTTTTTTTTCAGTGTTAAACTTTTAACCCGATATGCAGTGTATTTCCCACTAGTGATGGGAAGTCCAGTTTTTTTTTTTTTTTACTCGAACCGGTTCTTTCAGACAGTGATCAAACCGGTATGTTTTAATTAAACTTAAAAGCATATCTTGTTGCATTTTAAAATGCAAACCGTTGAATGTATAGAAATTATTTCTGAAAAGATTAATGAACATGTAATAAATTAAAACTATTTTCAACATATTTGATCACTGTTATCTGTCACACACACACACACACCAATTGATACTATAGGAAAAAAGGTAATATATTAACACTTTGAAGGGTAACACACACTCTAGTTTGATGTAAAAATAAACTCTTACTGTGTTAAAATGAACTCTGAGAGTAATGTACAAGTTTTACACTTTAGAAAGTGTTATTTTAACTCCAAAATGGACACCCAATAAGTGTTAAGTTAAACTCAAATTGAGTTAAATGTACACTGATTTTTTGTTGCTGTGTATTTTGACACTGCTATGCTGAATCAACATCTTCTACTGTACATCCTCCTCATTTTTTCCTACAAAATAACAATGATGATAATGATATTAATATGCCCTCTACATGTTGGACTGGCATAAAACATTTAAGGGATTTTTCTCACTCTTAGTTACAGTACTTGTGAGCCTGTGTAATCCACTATTAATACATCTGAGATGTACTGTATGCGGTGCTTCTGCATTCTTTTGAAGGCTGTTGCAATCCTCTGTAGAAAACACACAGAAAAGATCAGTCCTTCATTTCAATGCACTGAAGGATGAGCACACGCTTTACACGTGACTCTAGTGATGACTGTACAGCGTATAGACTGAACGCAGTAAGCCGCGGCTCAGATGACATCGTCAAACACACATGCAGTCACTGTCCTGTCTGATCATTAGCAAAACACACTCATTAAATGACAGCGTCTCAAGCTCAGACGTGGAGGCCGTTCACTAGCTGTCTGACGCAACCACAAGAGTCGCATGCACACTTTTCCTGCCACCTGTGTTCAGCGCTCAACGAAAATACATTCAATTTAAACAAGGTTTGGCTGAAGCAATAATCCTATGGGAATACCTTATTCATGAGCAGAACTACATATTTAACTTGGTGTTCTATGATAACATTCACTTCATATTGTATAAACTGTAAACCTTAAGCTGCGCTTTACAAAAAGGTTCAGCTGTTAATGACAAACTTAGTTCAGATTTATGAATCATCTTTTACGGATACATTACTGCAGTGTATTATAGATTATCTGCAATGACATCATCTATTATACTGTATGTGTCGATATTATATGTATTAGGACACATCTTGTAACAAGTGTATTGGGTATTGCTAGTTAACACAAAGCCTTTTCTTTGATTTCCATTTCTGACTGTTTTATGTGTACTGATATTGGGGTGTAAGACCTGACTACAACATTTTCAAAGAATGCCACATGTTGTCAGAATAAAGCACTGAACTACGGAAGTCCTAAGAGGCCATGCATTAAAATATTTTTTCTCTCTTGTTATGTCGTGATCACGACTTAATTATCTTGTGATCTCGACATAACTCGTTTTCTCGTGATCTCGACATAACAAAAAGTTGTTATGTCGTGATCACGGCTTAATAAAGTTGTTATGTCGTGATAACGACTTAATTTTCTCGTGATCTCGACATAACAAAAAGTTGTTATGTCGTGATCACGGCTTAATAAAGTTGTTATGTCGTGATAACGACTTAATTTTCTCGTGATCTCGACATAACAAAAAGTTGTTATATCATGATCACGGCTTAATAAAGTTGTTATGTCGTGATAACCACTTAATTTTCTCGTGATCTCGACATAACAAAAAGTTGTTATGTCGTGATCACGACTTATTTTTTTTGCTTTTATTTATTTATGTATTAATTATTATTATTATTATTAATATCTGGCAAATGTCTGGCCAGAGAGTCTACACCGGCCCTGCGAACAGGGAGAGATTATATTCACGTATTTGATTATATACCATTATTTACAATAATATTCCCTCAACTGTTACCATTTTAAGGCAACTCTATATGGCGCAAAATAAGTTGCTGCATGCATGAATTAAATTATGAAGAATGATGATGCTCCTACACTAGCTTTGATACTTTCCGCAAATTATTTACAACTTTAAAAATGCGCCATAGAGTTGCTTTAAAATGGTAACAGTTGATGCAAATTATTGTAAATAATGATCATATACATGAACATAATCATGAATGTACATTAATCAGGAGCACGAGCGTTTGCTCTCATATTATGGCTGTTCTGAACGCCTTTAATGTGTTGCACAAATGCGCGTCTGCAGTTATTCTCTCCCTGTTCGCAAGGCCGGTGTCCTGACATTTGCAGATATTAATACTAATACTACTACTATACTACTAATAATAATAATAATTAATACATACATAAATAAATTAAAGCAAAAAAAATAACAAGTTTTTGTTATGTCATGATCACGAGAAAACAACTTGTTTGTTATGTTGAGATCACGAGATAATTAAGTCGAGATCACGACAAAACAAGAGAGAAAAAATATTTTAATGCATTGCCTCTTAGGACTTCCGTACTGAACAGACCTCTCTGACACTTTTCTCTACACTATATACACCTTCATAAAATATTCAACTACACACTTCCAAACTCCTTTCTGCCAAAGGGGGTGGTTTTTGACCAAAGTAACTGCATTAGACATAATAGGCTATGCTAGTATATTTTTTGAGGCTATACTAAATCTACATCGCTAAACAGATGCATGAGTAAAAAAAAAAAAAACATTTCAGTCAAGGCAGAGCAGATGGTGAATATACAGTATATGGCCATTCTTACAGGGAATTTGGTGAAGTACAGCTCTTTGAAGAGCATGTGGTTCTGCCAGAGACTGAGAGCTGCTCCAGGAGGCAGAGGAAGCCTGATGAGAGAAGAACAAGAGACGCTTTCAGAAAAAGAAAAAAGACAAATATTCAAGATGTGACCTTCCTCCGCTCTCTCAACCATCAGAAAACGGAATTTTTTGCATCCTTTCAGGGTCAAAGTGCGCTTTCAACTGTGAATATAAATGACAATACTCAGAGGGAAAAAAAATGAATAAAAACAACATTAATGGAAACCATGATTCTTTTTTTCTTTTACAAATGTTGAATTGTGCCGTCGCCGTCATATTATTTCAAACCTGTAAGCGCAACATAAAAGAAGATATTTTAAGAAATGCCAGTGTTTTTGCTGGATGTTCTTTGTTTGATTGTTTTTTTTTTCATACAAACCATCTATCCTAACAAGAAAGTGTGTGCTTATCAAAATAACCTCTTCTGTGTTCCAGAAAACAAACATGTATATATAATGGTTGACAAAGCAGACTTTACGTAAAACTGTAACCATATAGGATAATTCAGCAACATTAACAGCTCCATGTTGATCATGTACAAAATAAGATTCACATTAATAGCGTGACTTTCATGCTGTAGTAGACAAATGGGAGAGAGAAGGTTTATTATTTACAAATGGCTGAGAAAGGAGTTTATTTCCATATCAGCTTCCCCAGTCATTTCATGGCAGAAACAGATCAAATTTACAAACAAATGTAAACAAACAACTTTATAAACAACTCTTTTCTAAAATAAATGTAGGTTTTTTACAATAAAAAATACATCAACAGCAAAAAAATAATTCAGAAAATAAGATTCAAATCTAAAATATTTAAAGAGAACCTATTATGCCCCTTTTTAGATGTAAAATAAGTCTCTCATACAGTGTGTATGCAAAGTTTTACCCAAAATATCTCACAAATAATGTTTTAGAACTCTTTGAAACTGCCCATTTTAGGCCTTAACATAAATAAATAAACAAATCAATTCATTCGTTCAGCTCACTCCCTTTATTCATCAGGGGTCCCCACAGCAGGATGAACCACCAACTTTCCAGTACATTGTTTTACACGGCAGATGCCCTTCCAGCTGCAACCCAGTACTGGGAAACACCCATACACACTCACATTCACACTCATACACTACGGCCAATTTAGTTTATCCAGTTCACCTATTCACCTTATTCTCTGCGTACAAGCGGGCACAGCCATTTGAATCATTTGTCTCATTCACTTCCATTCATTTTTAGACGTTAAAAACAGTTTGTTCTGCTGCTTGATGTTGCAAACTGAGGTTTTCTTATTATATTATTCTATTTTGTCTGTATAATTATGCAAACACTTGTTTGTAGAGCGAGTAGTTTGACCGTTTTCAGCCGTTTATTATTCCTAGTCATTTCTCCCATAGGCAACTGAATCGGAAGTTCTAAAACAATCGCAAAAACGAGCACACTTCCGCATTCAAGAATAAGGTCAATAGCGCATGTCTTTGGACTCTTGAGAGAAACCGGAGCACCCAGAGGAAAACCACGCAAACACGGTGAGAACATGCAAACTCCACGCAGGAAAGCCAACTAACCCAACCAGGACTCAAACCAGCGACCTTCTTGCTGTAAGTTGACAGTGCTAACCACTGAGCCGCCAAGTCACCCTAAATAAATAAATACATTCAACTGAAATTGTGCTCTTCTCAAAAGAGGGCAGAGCTACAAGCACCTATGGCTCAGCATGGTGTCCGATTCAAAACAGGACTAATGTTATGCCTGTGGAAAAAGTGACAATTTAAAAAAAAAAAAAGCAGCTGAGAATGAGGCAGTGTTCAGTTGTGCATCCTAAAACTCAACATTTATAATGCCTATGTTAGATTTTGCTGTATTTGGCTTAATCGTTCTTGGGTGGCTCGCCAATGTATTAGATGACTCTAATACATAAATAAGTAAGCTGACCAAAGTTCTTACGGGGAGAAGACTTTATTGAAGACATTAAATAGTGCAGTTCCTCAGCAGTGATGTTAACTCGTCGGTCTTCAAGTAACTTAACCCAAAGTACTGTCTGTGGGACAGTACTTTATGCTAGCATCAAACAAACCATTCTGTGTTTACTCAGCAGGACCCCCTTATCAGATGTTTCAGCTGTTGTTTTGCTTATACCCATTGATATTGTGAAAGGGTCACACCTATCATAAAAGGGTCATTTAGTTCCTACCTATCAGTTTGTGGGGGTTGAGACACAGGTCACCCTATCATACAGAGAATTGAACAAATCAGAGTTCATTCAATGTAAATGCAACTGAACTAAAATGCACATAATCTTTCACCTATTAGTCGCTGACCGGTGAAAACTCTAATGGAGGACGTCTGCTTCTCACTCAGGGCTGTCTATGCTAATGAGGGAGAGATCGTCACTAATGGGTGGGGCTTTCCGCCTCTCTCATGACACGCACAAAGGGAGAACGTCAATCAAAGTGTTTCTGCAGACTGTTTTAATGAAAAACTTTTAGCATTGGAGGCTGGCTAGATTCATACACGTTTGCTACACAACTGTGTTTAAACCTCTTATAAAAGTGATTTTGGCATAACAGGTTCCCTTTGGACTTACCTCGATACAAATTCTACCATTATATAAATATAAAAATAATTCCACAATGAAGTCTCTCCAGATAAAACTTCATTCAAAATAGTATGTGTTTAATAGATGATATTGAAATACTGACATTTTGAAGCTAGAGTAAGTCTAGTCTAGACAAATAAAGTGTTACCATTATGTGATATCATAGATATATACACTAGATATCACATAGGGACCCTGAGCATGCGTCAATAGCCCCGCCACATTTGTACAGTGCTCCAGGACAAAAGTCATTTAGGCGCTCTAGACAAGACAGTGTGCCGATGTGAAGATGCTGGACTTTAGCGCTGTGTAGGGGTTTAGTAACGAGCAAACTAAGAAAACAAAGTCTTCACATTTCATAGGTAACATTTCGTTTTTGTATGTTATGAACTTTTGTGCTTAACAAGTAACGTTATTGATGATAATACAGTCACCTACTGCATTCACCATAAGGCAAAGAAGCACCAACTCACACTAAATTCTAGGCTTATGCTAGTTTTGTTGAATAAAATAAGCAAACAATATTATGAAATATATAACAACAAGACACTGCGGTGCTAGAAACTTGTATTATTGTCGGCTAAGTGAACGAGTCGTTCATAACAGGGATTCATTCCCAAACGAATCGCTCCCTCCATCAGAATGAGCAGTGAAAGCAGGAGAGGGGGTGTGTTTCAGGACTCGGATTAGATCAAGTTAAACAGAGAGGGAGGATAATACATTTCCATGCACACAAACACACACTCTTTGTCGGCAATGCCCGTGCGGTCACTCATCCGTCAATGTAGAAAAGTGATGTGAAATGATAATTTTCGTAATTTAAAAGAAATATTTGCATACTGACCACCGGGGAACACTGCCGATCATAGATATATGTGTATACAGTATGTGTATATATCTCCGGCTTTGGATGGCCACAGTCCTCCACTGCACCTTGGTCCTGCATTCGTTTCAAAGGAGCGCTACCCTGTACTAAAATGGCGGCTCCATTGCCACATTCCTTCTAATTGACAAACAGCAGGGTAGGCAACATCTAATGTATATATCTATGATGTGATATAACGGCCTGATCTCATGAGGAAACGTAACTATTTTACATTTTGTCAGTTTAGTGGCTAATTCGTACAAATTCATACAGTTCAGTTGTACAAAAACATACGATTTAAATATTTTTTTATTACAATATGCAAGACGTACACAAATTGGGATCACATACAAAGAAAACAAAACAACAATGAATAGATAAAACAACAACAACAACAACAACAACAACAACAACAACAACAACTACAACAATACAGTCAGGTACTGGTATTGAAGCCAATCAGCGGTGAGGAGTGACAACAATGATAGTAATGTAATGATAGTAATAACGACAGTTAAAAAAAGGAAAACAGTAATAATAACACTAACAACAACAACAATCACAATAATTACAACAAGTACTACACCATCTACTACTACAGAAATGACTAATGCTTCTACTACTACTACTACAACCACAACAACGACTACTACTACTACTACAATACGCTTATTTCACGCGGCCCCCATTTTAAAACACAAAAGCGAGGCTGCGGTGGGAAAAACCCCGGAAGTATAGGATCAGCACTGTAAACATTGCAACAACATGCTGTGTACTACAAACCTCCAGCTGTTGCTACGACTTCAAAATGTAGATATTGTGTAAACATCACTTTAATATCATTCCGTTCAGTTTTATTTAAACAATTAAAAGCACACTAGGCATCAAACAACATCACAATCTCTTTAAGAGTGATACGGCTTCAGTTCATGGCAGCAGGTAATAGGCATGGGCCGGTATAAGATTCTGACGGTATGATAACCTTGGATTAAAATATCACGGTTTCACGGTATTGCGATTACTGCTCTAAAATATATTCTTTTTAAATGTCTGGGTAAAAAACTAAAAGTTTTTTCCTCTTTGAACACAATATATTTTATTTTGAGAAACATTTATAATTATTTGGAGCAGCGAACGTGCCAGGCTAAATAATGAAAATGAATCATTGACCTCTGCTGTCTTCATTAGTTTCAAAAACACAAATTTAAAATGGCATCTTTGGATATCTTTTCTGCTGGAGATGCTGTTGTTAAAAAAAAAAATCTTACACATACCTTAGGAACGGTATTAGAGAAAATTTTGCCGGTATGATAACCTTGACTTTTCCAAACCACGGTATACCTTGAAAACGGTTATCGTCCATGCCTAGCAGGTAAACACTGTGGGGACGCTTCCCTGCTTCAGCCTATGTAACCCGGTGAGCGATAAAACAGTGCAGTTCTCTGTAGCACATCCTCGTGAAGTTTTAAAAACATCCATCTCCCGCTGACATTTAAGCGCCGCTGAGCACGCTCATAAACACTGCTGATTTGCCTTAGTAATTACCAGTGCTCAACAGAATGACTGTTAAGGTTATCAGTTCACCGCTCTTTACAGATTGAAAACACACATAAACGGACATTGGATCGTTTTAAAGCCGTGAAGATCAGTCTCATCAGCGGATCGCTCGTCTGTGTATGCACTCCGTAAACAGCGGTGAGTTTGGTGAACTGATGACCTTCACAGCCAATCAAAGTCATTTCTGTTGAGCATGGGAACACAATGGCAAATCAGCGCCGCTGTTTAAGAACGCCATCAACAGCGCTTAAATGTTAACGAGAAATTGCTGTTTTTTTTTTTTAATACCGAAATTTTGTAACGTGACAAGTCTAACATAGTGAAAGAATCAGTTTATTAACTTGAGTTTGATGAATGGCATCTAAAATGGGAATAGGGTTGGGCCGATAGACGATGCCATCATCCATCGCCGATGGCCGATAGACATCACGATGCTGAGCCGGCATCGCGATCCATCACCCCGCCCCGTCGCAAACCCGCTGGTGAAAAATACACACTCAGGCACCGTTTACACTAATACAGCTTACTTTTAAAATGCCATTTTAAAACGAAAATGACCCACGTCCACACTGGTGTTTCATCTAGCATTTCTGAACAGTCCTCTGTCCACTGAAAATGCACATCACGTGACCACACCCACACACACACAGCCACACACACACTGTCATGCACTCGTCTGAGCTGCAGAGAACAGTGTACGTCGGACAGTTTATCAAGGATGATAGTGGATCGCGTCTCACTATAGTTGTTAAACGTGATATTTCATTAATCTTGTCTCTATCCAGGGCTTAATTTGTGCCGGATCCAGCACCTCATTTTACCAATCTCCCTCCTCAACCGCCCTCCTGCCCTGTCCACTGTTCATTTTCACTTTGTTCCGCGACTCCCCAACCCTCTTCATTTTCGTCCGCGACACCTCAGCGCCGCTCACTTTTGTCCGCGAGCAACCCCCGCGTCGCTCACTTTCATCCGCGACACCAAACAAATGACTGGCACAGATCACTCTGTCTACTCATGCCTGCGGAAAAAGTGATTGACAGGTGGTAATTTGTGTGAAACTTATCTTTATTTATTTATGATTTGGTTATGGGTAAAACAAAGATCAGGGAGTTGAAACGGTAGGCTACAAATAATTATTCGTTATGAATTAATTAATTATTCATAAATAATTTATTCACCTCCGCCTATTAAGACGATGTCATCGTCCATCGCGATGTTTCACATTAGACATCGTACGATGCTAAATTGGTCAACATCGCCCAACTCTATTTGGGAAAGAAAACCTTTGCTAATTAGTGCCACTTCCCTTAACTTAGCTGAAAATGAGGTCAAATATCCCTTTTTATTTTCACTATTCACTATTCAGATCGAACCTTCGGGTCACTCAGAAGGCGGTGAAATGATCAATTTGTGTCACTTTCTCTTCGCTGATAAGATATACAGCCAGGTACACAATATTCCTGTGTGACTCAGGCGATACTTTTGGGTTTCTTCCCACCGCAGCCTTGATTTCGCTGTTAATAATGGCGGCCGCGTGAAATCAGTCCATAGCTATGTTTCCATCCAAAAATGCGAATGAATTTTATGCGCAAAACTGGATTATCGGATAAAAGATGTGCGAATATCCAATGAGTCAAAGCGAACAAAACCGTCACTTCCTGATTAACTGGCGCCAAATATAAACAGTAAAAACTGAATTTGCTGCAGTAGGAAAAGCTGCGTCAACCTTTTCTTCATCTAATAAATGACTTGCGCCTCAGAGGGCAATCCTGACACGCAGTGAACACGCAGTGGCATTTGAAGGTGTCAGACGTAGAGGACAAACACTCTTGATTCTGGAGGTCATTAATAATATAACAACACTAATACTGAAACGGTAAGGCGTATTAAAATGAAAAAAACAACATTTCCAATGTTTTACAGTGTGCTCAGCCTGCTGGTTTATCTATTTACACAGTTTTTTATCATCACATGATCGCTTATAACAAAATCACATGACTTTTTTAATGCGCATACTGGAATTTGTGCAGTAAAAGTGTTTCCATCATAGTTTATGTGCATCTTTTCTTATTGAATAAAAAGTTTATCCTACTCAGTTATGCGCATATGTTTTTTATACGCATTTTCAAAACGTATGCGCATCATGGCGTTTCCAATAACCGTTTTTTAATGCGCATATCCAAAATGCACATAAAAATAGGTGGATGGAAACGTAGCTAATGTCTACTACTACTACTGATACTATCTACAACAACATCTTCTACAACTGATACTACTGCAACAACATCTACTACTACTGATACTATGACTGATATTACTGCAACAACATCTACTACTACTACTACTACTACTACAAGGACTACTACTACTGATACTATTACTGATACTACTGAAACATCTACTACTACTACTGAAACTACTACTACTACTACAAGGACTACTATTACTGATACTATTACTGATACTACTGCAACAACATCTACTACTACTACTACTACTACTACAAGGACTACTACTACTGATACTATTACTGATACTACTGCAACAACATCTACTACTGATACTACTACTACTACTACAAGGACTACTACTACTGATACTATTACTGATACTACTGCAACAACATCTACTACTGATACTACTACTACTACTACAAGGACTACTACTACTGATACTATTACTGATACTACTGCAACATCTACTACTACTACTGATATTACTACTACTACAAGGACTACTACTAGTGATACTATTACTGATACTACTGCAACACCATCTACTACTACTGATACTATTACTGATACTACTGCAACAACATCTACTACTACTACTACTACTACTACTACTACTACTACAAGGACTACTACTACTGATAATATTACTGATACTACTGAAACATAATCTACTATTACTACTGATTCTAACAACTACTGATACTACTACTACTACTACAAAAAATGACTACTACTGATACTATTACTACTACTACTACAACAACAACGACTACTACTACTACTACTACTACTACTACTACTACTACTACTACTATTACTACTGCAACAATTTACAATTTTAAAAAGGAGGCACTCAACCCTGCCCCTAAACCTAACCGTCATTGGGGAATAAGCAAATCATACTAAATTTTACGAATGAGATCATACAAATTAATTCGAATTATCCACTAAATCAAAAAGTTACGAATTGTTGTGAGATTGTGTTGGATATAACCATTTCACTTTATTACAATCAATTATGTATGATATATATTTTTAACATCTTTCTTTTCAACTTTTTATTCCTATTTATTTTTGACAACTCTTGATTAGGGCACATAACTCCAAATACTTAGTAATCCAAACACATTTATTATCAAGGCTGCTCCTCCTGAAAGTGTTTATGTGTCTTGTTTTATGCACCGCAATTTCCTTTTAATCCCAGCATACATCCGACAGGCTTTCAAACATGCTCTTGATTAAAATCGCATCTATCAGACAGCACAAAACAAACATCTAGGAGATTATTCAGCTCTCCAGAGGCCGAGCACAGACGCGACACCGGCTTATAGATGACTATTGTACCTGAAGAAAGGCTGAGAGCAGACAGAGCACATTACTCATTCTGCTCAGACTGGGCCTTAATGTCCTCCTACAAAGACGCAGATTTTCAAGTCAGATCTGTGATGAAAAGATTCTCTTGTGTCAGTAAATCTTTCATTGTGCAGTGAAGATGATGAGCACACTGAAGTGGAAGGAGACTTATTTGTGCAGATCAGACAAAAAGGCTGCGCTATAATGTTTTGGACTCAATGGACGTCTGGACGAGTGTCTAGCACACATACACTAGAGGGAGGAAGTGAAAATTACCTACAGAGAGAGCACAAGGCTCTGTCCCCGCAATAATACAGACTTACAGATCACTGTATTTGATAGTTTAGTGTTGTTATATTGTATTTTGTTCAATGATGCAGAAAGATTGTTCTATGTGTTCTATGTCATGCTCATCTGTCATCTCAATATTCATTCATTCATTTTCTTTTTGGCTTAGTCCCTTTATTAATCAGGGGTCGCCAAAGCAAAATGAACCGCCAACTTATCCAGCATATGTTTTTACACAGCTGATGCCCTTCCAGCTGCAACCCATCACTGGGAAACATTCACACACGTACACTACGGACAATTTAGCTTATCCAATTCACCTGTACCGCATGTCTTTGGACTGTGGGAGAAACTGGAGCACCCGGAGGAAACCCACACAAACACGGGGAGAACATGCAAACTCCACACAGAAATGCCAGCTGACCCAGACAAGGCTCGAACCAGCGACCTTCTTGCTGTGAGGCTACAGTGCTACCCACTCGGCCACCGCACCACCCTCATCTCAATATATACAGTTGAATTCGTAATTATTAAATTGTGATTATTTATTTACCTGTGAACAGCTAACTTCTTCTGTCTTTGCTTTGATGACAGTGCATACTGTTTTACTAGCTACTTTGTTAGATACTATTCAGCTTAAAGTGCACTTTAAAGGCTTAACTAGGTTAATTAAGCAAGTTAGGGTAATTAGGCAAGTCGTTGGACAATGATAGCTTGTTCTGTAGCCAATTAAAGAATGAATATTCTTAAAGGGGCTAGTAATATTGACCTTAGCAGTTTTAAAACTGTAAAAACGTATTTGTTTTCTTATTTCAGCCTAAATAAAATAAATTACTTTCTACAGAATACAAAAGAAAATACTGTGGAAAAACATCCTAATTTTGTTAAAAATTACTTAAGAAGTATTAGAGATATAATAAAAATAATTAAATATTTTGTTAACTGTAAACACATGAGCATATATTGCTCTGAAGCACGTTTTATGTGAGAAAATGTTTTCATATTATGGACAACCCATTAAAATAAAATGAAGAAATAGAACATAGAATAGAAGACAATCTCACACACACACACACACATTTGAGACATTCCAAGGCATGTTATTTCGAGATAACAACCACTGAATAACACAGGTTCATCCGAGAACTTTGACTCATCCTGCCCATAAGAGAATATGTTCGAATCCATATAATAACATCTAAATTCATGTGTTTCTTCTTGTCTGTCACGCCGGGGTTTTTGACTGTTTTGGTGTCGTCTTGTAAATGAACAGTATGTAGGTTAGTATATGCTTCATTCAGCCAGTTTCGTTTCTGTCTGCCTTCTTGTAACTGAATAATGCACAAGTTAGTGTGTACTCCGTCAGCTGTTTTTGTCAGCTTTGTGTTTAATTAAAAAAATAATCAACTCTTACGGTTCAGAATGTTTTGTGCCACATTTTTTTGTTTTGTGGCAAGTATCTATGTAATAAGCTGAATAAAGTACATCCAGGACGGTTGTTTTTGCAGGATAAAACCCTTCAGTCTCATACAACCGCTGATAAGCCTGACAGATTTAATAATTATTAAACAGATTTCACTAATAATTAAACAAATTCACTCCCATCTCACTGTCATTACGCAAAGCATTTCTCAGTAAAAAGCATCTTAAACCAAACCAAAACCATGGGTCGGCTGACTTGATTTTTCTAATCTTTCTCATTTCTTAATTTTTGAGCACTAACAATCACAATTCATAAGCATGCATTTTGTTTAGGACACTTCCAAAGGCAAAATACAGTCATTACACAAGGAATATATGAATACAGGAATTTGGTACAATGGAAAAACATTTCCCAATGCAACATGATCAAATTGATCATGCAGATTTGCTGCTGTGTTTCATACACTCACAAACAAAAACATTACAGTATGACCTTCATTTAGTGCTACACTACCCCTAATACACAGCAGATCTTTTGTGCTCACAATATTTGACAGAAATGTTGCTATTTCACTTAGCTTATGATGCAACCGTGGCCTAGTGTATAGTGCGCATCCCTAAACTATTCACACAGAGGTGATATAATCTGCCATATGTTCCAATTCCATTACCCTTTTCATCTTTCTGTATCCTTCCTACTGTCTCAATCCATAAAAATAAAAAGTGAGAGGATTAAAATAACTCACTTTACCACGATATTCCCCAAAGTCCTCGGTTTCACCTGTTGCATATCATCATCAATCACTGTCACTGTGAGACAAAGAAGAAAACGGAGCTTCGGTCATTTATTGAATTCTCCAGCTATTACAAGCTCAAATGTCAGTCAGAGAAGCTCTAAAACACACTCTCTCAGTGATCATCAAGAACGTATTTGGAATAAACAAATCATGACACAACATGTGTGGTGTAGTGCCAAAGTACAGTGTAGATGAATCTCACCATTGTATCCGGGCACAGGTTTACCAGCTGTACCAGCAGGGGGAGCCAGTGAGCAGCCCAGACCCACACAAGAAGCAGTGATGGAGGAGCCGCTCTCTGTAACAGAGAAAAACACACTGATTTACAGACACAAACTGATATGGCAAACATGAGCTCTTGAACAGTTGACCCTCATGTTCCTCATTCAGTGACTCTTGTTGATTACTTCACATGCAGAGAGGTTAACCAATCAGAAGAGACCTCATTAACCTACACTGCAAATTAAGATCGCAGAACAGCCTGCAATAGCAATTCTGGTGACGCACAAAATTTAGACCAAGGCCATTAAGTAAAAAACAGAATGAAAGACATAGCGTCTACTCTCTATTGTTGTGATTTAGACCATTTCCAAAACAGATAATGGTGTAAGCAGTCTGGAGGAAATTACTCATTTGTGGCAAAACATTACTATGATTTTTTAAAACTGTGATAAAAGTCATTTGTTTGTTGTTGTGGGTGATATTGTGAGTGATGAAGATAACCGTTTCTCCACACAAAGTGTTCAATGCAGTTATGTTAAAAGAAAATAAGCCTTGAGGTACGGACAATCTATTTTTTGCAGAACAAAGTATAGAAGGAGCTGAGCCGAAAGGCAAAGCTTTCGATTTACCGGTCAATCTACGTTCCTACTCTCACCTATGGTCATGAGCTTTGGGTCATGACCGAAAGGACAAGATCTCAGATACAAGCGGCCGAAATGACTTTCCTTCGAAGGGTGGCAGGGCGCACCCTTATAGATAGGGTGAGGAGCTCTGTCACTCGAGAGGAGCTCGGAGTAGAGCCGCTGCTCCTCCACATCGAGAGAAGTCAGCTGAGGTGGCTCGGGCATCTATTTCGCATGCCTCCTGGACGCCTACCTAGGGAGGTGTTCCAGGCATGTCCCACCGGGAGGAGGCCTCGGGGAAGACCCAGGACACGCTGGAGGGACTATGTCCCTCAGCTGGCCTGGGAACGCCTCGGGATCCCCCCGGAGGAGCTGGAGGAAGTGTCTGGGGAGAGGGAAGTCTGGGGTTCTCTCCTAAGACTGCTACCCCTGCGACCCGGCCCCGGAAAAGCGGCAGAAAATTAATGAATGAATGAATGAAAGTAAAGTAAAGTAAATAACTGTATTTTCTGCCTGCTATTTGCTTTACAGGATATTTAGTACATGGGATTTTACCTGATTCTATCTTGTCAGTTATGTTGGTGGTTATTATTAAATATTAAGCTGTCAAAATAAATAGCATGGACAATTATCGCCCTATATCTTTGGCCACTATACTACCTAAAGTCTTAGAGAGGTCATTGCTGCATAAGTTCAAGCTGTTTGTCTTGTCTTCTGACAATCAGCTTAGTTTAAATCTAAACATGGTACAGTTTACTTGAGTTGTAATTTAGTGCATGTATTTTTACAACATCAGACTTTAAAATAACACAGTACAGTACCAACTGCAACTGCCAGTATTTTACTGTTCATTTCACCGCAATGCAGTATTGGAAAACACCCACACACACGCAGTCGTACACTATGGACAACTTAATCTATTTAATTCACCTGTACCGCATGTCTTTGGACTCTGGGGGAAACCGGAGCACCCAGAGAAAACCCACACCAACAAAGAGAGAACATGCGAACTCCACACAGAAATGCTAACTGACCCAGCTGAGACTTCAACCAGCGATCTTCTTGCTGTGAGGCGACAGTGCTAACCACTGAGCTACCGTGCCACCCTTACTGTTAATTTACAGAAGTGGTCCTGTAAAAACACAGCATGTGGCTGGCAATCCAGCTGCCAGTATTTTTTATCTTCAATGAGATTTCAATGATTTTAGATTTGAATAATAGACAAAATCCTACAATGTTTGTATGTTTTCTTGATGAATCAAAAGCATTAGATCAGGTAAATCATGCTCAATTCTTTTGTAAATTATGTAAATAGGGGTTCCTAGCTTTCATAAGAATTTTGGCTTATTTGTATGCTTATTAGTTAATGCATATGAAATGGATAAGTTGTATGTCTTCTCCATTTAATGTAGGTAATGGAGTTAGACAGGGAAAGTATTTTGTCTCCCCTTCTATTTAATGTTTATGGGGACGATTTGTCAAAGCTGTTAAACAGCTGTATAGTTGGTAACATTATAATCAACCATATGATGTATCCAGACAATTTGGCAATCTTTGGTCCATATAGTGCAGGCCTTCAAGAGTTATTGGGGTCTGCTTTCAATATGGTTTAGATTTTGATATCAAATATAATGTAAAGAAGAGAAATATTATGCTAATCAGAAACAGGGAGGACTGTTCCTCTTCCTTCTCTGAGTATTCTGCTAATTCCTGGCAGTGTTATAGAAAGAGCAGCGTGCAAAAACTTAATATAGCATAGAATGATGGGCAGAGGTTACTGCTTAAGGTTCGACGATGGAGTAGTGCAAGCCAATGTTTGCTAGTGTTGCTGTGCGAACATGCTCTGCTGTATTGTGTAATTACATGTAGAGGTTTAAGTGTAGGTTATCAAACTCTTCAAAATTTCAACACTGGCAAATCTAGCACTAAGTTCAGCTAATTTTCTCTCAAATATGTGGAACCATTGGCGAGTTAGCCAGTGTGTAAACATTTGATGTTGTGAACTCTATCTGTTTGGCATTCATAGAATGCTATTTTAATGTTGTCAAATTTTAGGGCTGTGTCGTTTATGAGAAATTATGGGAACAACTCTCTTAATTGTATAATTGTTTTGTACACTGAGTCTGAAAAAATAAGTCAAAAATAGCCACACATGTTGGATGAAATGCTTATATTATGAAGAAGTGCAAGTTTTCTACTGTACTGAAATATACTGCAGTAGATAAAAAGCACTTGTCCTCCAGACATCCATCAATGCAAAAAAGCAGATGAAAGCATACAAATTCATGGATGCATACAATTTATTTGTTTGTACTTTAAAGATATTTATAATTGCAAAACAACACAGACAATCAAAGTAATTGCAGCGAATTGCAATTGCATGGCAGCAAATTTAGGTTTGATTGGATTTTGTAATACTGTTTAGTGTAACTTTATGTATATATTTCCTAAAATATAACAATACATAATCATATTATTAAGATTATATATCTTAATAATATGATTATGTATTGTTATAGTTTAGGAAATATATACACCAAGTTACATATTTACATATATACACACACAGTTGAAGTCAGAATTATTAGCCCCCCCTTTGAATGTTCTTTCTTTTTTTAAAATATTTCTCAAATGATGTTTAACAGAGCAAGAACATTTTCACATTATGTCTGATAATATTTTTTCTTCTGGAGAAAGTCTTTTTTGTTGTATTTCAGCTAGAATAAAAGCAGTTTTTTAATATTTTTTTTTTTATTTAATTTTGTGTGTGTGTGTGTGTGTGTGTGTGTGTGTGTGTGTGTGTGTGTGTGTGTGTGTGTGTGTGTGTATATATATAAATAAAATCTTTTTTTCTTGGTGTTGTCAAATAATTAATCACATTCAAAATAAAAGTTTGTATATAAATGCATGTATATATTTGAATTTTTTTTTTTTTTTTATTCCAAATTTTTTTTTTTTCAGTCAGTTTTTTGAACATTTCCTCTTTACAAGCAACAACTTTAGGAACACTATAAAAGTTCTCTGTCATTTTTCTAGCAGACCAATTTTAATACACAAAAATTATAATTCTGATTATCATTTATTCTGATCAGTCAGAATTTTGGAGCTTTGTATGATTACAGTTGAATGTACACAAAGTATTAACTGTTTTTGAAGCACAGCAGCAAATCTGCATGATGTTTAAATGGGAAATCGTTTGCACGAGTACTAAATTCTTGATTTAATGGATTCTTATTGTAATAACTTGATTTTGACTTCAGAAATGTCCTAAAAAATGTCCGTTCTCATTTCAAAGTCTTATTTTAGCAAGAGAAGCTGATCATTCCAAAATTGATTTCAAAACAAAACGCATCTTTGCAATGTCACTGACTTTCTGAGAAAGACTGGTCCTCCACAAAAGACACATGCAGTAGAGGACATTAGAACACAGAGAATTTGCAGTTGGAATTGATCAACAGTTCATCTCTGAACAAGGTAAAGATGTATATCTCAACATATTGTCTTCACAAACTGTTCTCTAATTTTGATCTCCACAGTACTGTTACCGGTTTAATCTAAAGATCAGAGAAAGTGACAAAAATGGAAGCGCAACATTACGTTTGGCCTATTGTGGTGCGAAACCCCCCCCCCCCCACACACACAAATCTGAATAACACTAGAAGTGTACTAAAAAAACAAAAAAAAAAAAAACAAGTGCAAGCCCTCCAGCAACCACTGTCATAGAGAAACAGCAGCTTGAAAACAACCTTAATGAGCTAGTCAGCATGAAAGAGAAATTATGTTAAATAATCTATTATTAATAAGCAAAAACAACATCTATTACAAATAGCTCCCTGTGATTAAAATAAATCTGGAATAAAATATTACAAGAAAGAAAATCTGGCCTTGACAACTAACTAAAATAAAAACTAAAGCTACTAAACCTCCAAAAATTGAAATAAAAACATTAGAAAAATACAAAAATATACTGATAAAACTGTATATACATAGTACTAAAATACACAAACAATTTCTCCAAATGAATTAGGGATGCACCAATCTAGAAATTATCGTCTATACGTACTGATAACTGATATACAAGACAATCAAAACAAATCTTAATATACATTTGTTTTGCGTCGTCTGGTTATCAAAACAAAATTGACAACTGATTTAATTTAGAAATGTAACTGCAGAAAACAAGCAAACACATACACCAATCATTTACAAACGGCAAGTCTCCATTTTTTCAGTAAAAACACACTCTAACATTAACAGACTCAGCAACAGGTATCTAAATTAGATCAAAGGCAGATATAATCTACAATGTATCAGTTGTGTCTTTATTTTTTTATTTGGCCAATGATAATGACATTAAAAATAAGCATGCATCAACTGATGCTGTTGGCAGCCGATACAATGTGCATCATTAATGCAAGTCTTTCATTATTTTGAGCTTCAAAACTTCATATTTTAGTAATACAACAAACCTTTCTATGGTAATATGTCATATTTCCTCAATCATTTCATCTGTTTACACTCCTTCCTAAAAACTGACTGCAATATCATATTATTAGTTTATTAAATAAAACACATGTATGTATGCATGTCGTCAATCTGTCACTATTTCAGATTCCATTCCAGAGCTCACAGTACTTTAAGATGACTTCAAAATGTTCATATATCCAAGGCTTATCTAACATTTATAGCTAACACATCCAGCTGAACGAAACAGACATGTCAAAAAAACTACAGCATTCTCTTGTGTGTTGAGATTTCTTACTGCCAGAGTGCTGGAAAACACAACAAAACATTGTTTGAACTCCAAACAGAATCACTTTCATTGCACTGACCCAGGATTCAGGTGTGCGTTTGTGTGCTTGCATGAATTATATGTCTGGCTTATAAATAGACAACATCATTACGAAAGTTAAAAATAATTCACAATCAGTAGACGACGGCGCGAGACAGAGCAAAGCGCTCGCAAATAGACCACAGGCTTGTTCGTCATCTGTCTTAGAGCCAGATGCTACAGGAGAGCTGTGAACAGCAGGGTATATGAGAGAGGGAGACGGCGATGAAGAGTGAGAGAGAGCAACTGGTAAAAAGAGAGACACAAAACTGTTGGCATCGCAGCGTGTGGCACCACGAGTCTGTCTGGCACCGCTGCCATATGTGAGTAATGCTGAAAGCTCAAACGTTTTTCACAGGTGACGCACAGCGTGTACACAGAGTGGGAAAGTGTCTGAATATGTGTCGTTTCTGAATATTTAAGGATTAGTTTTTGGGTCATCTTCTCACACTACGTGGCTCCAAACTCGTAAGACTTTCTTGAAACAATATTTGAAAAATGCAACATAGCCTAAAAAAGTTGCCTTAAAACAGATGCAAAGTTGTCTTGAAAATGGGGCTACATCTGATCTTTTAAAATAAATGTTCCAAACTAATTATTTATTAATTAATTCATGCATTCAATCATTAATTTTCCTTTAGCTTAGTCCCTTTATTCATCAGGGGTCACCTTATCCAGCATATGTTTTACACAGGGGATGCCCTTCCAGCTGCAACCCAGTACTAGGAAACATCCATGCACACTATTTACACTGTGGTCAATTTAGTTTATTCAATTCACCTATAGCGCACATCTTTGGACTGTGGGGGAAACCGGAGCACCCAGAGGAAACCCACCCCAACAGAGGGAGAACTTGCAAACTCCACACAGAAATGCCAAGTGGCCCAGTTGTGATTCAAACCAGCGACCTTCTTGCTATGAGGCAACAGTGCTATCCACAGAGCCACTGTGTCATCTCCCAGAAGAGCCAGAGCCCAAAGAATCTTTCAGTTACTGGTTCTCATATGAACCATTTGTTTCTTGAAGAACATTTCAATGCTCTAAGGAAACTTTTCCACATTTTTGTGCACTGGAAAGGTTCGGTGGGTGTTAAAGAGATAGTCCACACAGAAATCTCTAGAATTTTACAAATTATTTACACATTAAGTGGTTTCAAAACACCAAAGAAGACATTTAGAAGGCCAAAAACCTGTGAAAAACTCAGGAACAAAAATACTATGGAAGTCAATGTTTACAAGTTTCCAGCTTTCCTTAAAATAACTTACTTTGTGTAAGTACAGAAGACACACCGGAACAGAAGAAAGGCCCACCGGTTTGGAACAAGTAAACCGGTCAGTAAATAACAAAATTAACATTTTTAGGTGGACTATCCCTTTAAATGTTCTTCATGGAACCACTGATCTTTAGAAAAGAGTTTTGTTTTTAGAATTGTAGGTCCGCTTCTTACTTTTTAAAGCAACAGTAGGTGAAATCTACTGAGACGATCCACTATTTGTGGTGATTTTCAGAAGTGTGCTCCAGATGAACACTCTGCTGAATGTGAATATTTGACAACACATAGGGGTGGCTCAATTTTAATGATCTAAGCACAATGTCTAAAACACATGGCGCACACTAAGGGTATGTCTGAATTTACTTTTCCTACTTTAAGGATGGAAAATTACAGTCTGTGCACCAGCGGACAGTCTAACTGGGTTGTGCTTATTCTCTTAATGAGTTATGGGTTTTGAGCATAACGTGCATTAAACCAATCAGACCCTCATCTCATAAAAGTCAGTTGCGTTGCACTATGGTGCGTTTGCTATTTACATCACGGACTTTGTAAGTGGAAAAACTGAACACTTCACTAGCGAGAAAACAGGTAAACAGACCATCTGCAGCTTGAAGATAGAGATCAACTACAGAATGAGCCTCCTTCACTTTCTCTTTACTTTACTTTACTCTTTACTTTTCTCCTTTACTTTTGTGGAGTAAGGAAACGGTGGTGAACGCACTTCACTGAAGACATCCATTAGCCAAAAGATCAATTAAATCATTAATACTTAAGTTAATGAGCCCATTATAAAAGTACTTTACTTTTACTCTTTACTTTACTCCTTTACTTTCATGGAGTAAGGAAATGGTGGTGAACGCACTCCACTGAAGACATCCATTAGCCAAAAGATCAATTAAATCAATAATACTTAGATTAATGAGCCCATCATAAAAGTACTTTACTTTTACTCTTTACTTTACTCCTTTACTTTCACAGAGTAAGGAAATGGTGGTGAACGCACTTCACTGAAGACATCCATTAGCCAATAGATCAGTTAAATCAATAATACTTAGATTAATGAGCCCATCATAAAAGTACTTTACTTTTACTCTTTACTTTACTCCTTTACTTTCACAGAGTAAGGAAATAGTGGTGAACGCACTCCACTGAAGACATCCATTAGCCAATAGATCAATTAAATCAATAATACTTAAGTTAATGAGCCCATTATAAAAGTACTTTACTTTTACTTTTTACTTTACTCCTTTACTTTCACGGAGTAAGGAAATGGTGGTGAACGCACTTCACCGAAGACATCCATTAGCCAACAGATCCATTTGATCAATAATACTGTAAGTTAATGAGCCCATCATAAAAGTGGTATATACGACTTGTGCGTTTGATGTACTTACTGTAGCTGAGACATACAGATATGATGAAAATGTTTTGGATGCCCAAAAAATAAAAGAAATACAATAAAATATTAACACTTAAATACTTAACACTAAATCAATTGGGAGGAATTAGCAGCTGTGCTTAATTGAGTTTGTTCAGAACTGCTAATTAAGCCAAGAGATTTTTGACACAAAAATGGCTAATTTGTTCCTGCCATCCCCTGTTTCTCACAGTTATTGCCAGCCACCTGCCGTCACATAAAGTAGATTTAGTGAAGTGCTAAAGTACAGCAGCTCAAAGACAGGCACCGGCGCTCAGGGCCACGTTCGGGTCATTGGTACAGCCAGCAGTCATTGGCACACACTGCAAACTGGAAACATACCAGTTGCCGGGCAACAGTGGTGACATCAGCAGCCCTCATCATCAAGACCCCCACCTCTTCACAGCAGGAGCTGCGTCTTAAAATAGCACACAGATTATTATCAGGTCTCAAAAGCAGCAGCATTTCTTTCATTATGTGTGTGTGTGTGTGTGTGTGAGAGAGAGAGTTGCTGAGAGAATAGTAATTAAATGACACATTTACATACATATGTGAAACTGTGTTTTACTGTAAGATCAATGCATCTGTAGCTGATAAAACATTAACAGTGTTGAGGTATATATTATTTATTAGAAATGTTGTTTTATTAAAGGGATAGTTCACCCAAAAATGAACATTTCCTCATCATTTACTCACACTCTCAAGTGGCTCTAAACAAAACAAGATATTCTGAAGAATGTTGGATACAAGAAGCCATTGATGGAGAGTAAATGATGACAGAATTGTAATGTGTTTTGGTGAACTATCCCTTCAAGTGCTTAGATTTGTTTATTTATGTTTCAGTTGTATATCATACTTCAGTTCTTCAATGCAAATCTCTCTAAGTTGCAAAGGCGGCAGTCTTCATTTTTATTTAGGTTAGTTTTTTGGGGGTTTGTTTAACTTGAAAAGAACTAACCAACTGCGTAATTACTAATATTAATATTATTATTATACTTTTTATTAAAATGATAAATGTGACAATTACTAATGTTATCAATAAAACACTAAAAAGACATCATAATGACTATTTTATTAGTTGTGTCTGACATATTTTTTAAAATTGTAGGAACAGATGATATGTTTATATTCAGATAAAGTACAGTTTCTATATTAGATGTGATTTATTATTAAAAATAATGTTTTTATAATGTTATGATATAGCTTTATTAGGAACACTTGATACTGGTAAAAAAAATGTCATTCCAATGTCTATCACTCTCCAATAACATCCAATTACACTATAATACAGACAAGCTGTACATTTAATTATAAAAGTTATTATTAAATGATTACAGCCTCAGATCAATGTTTTAATATATAGACTAAAGTCCTTCTGCTTCACGTTGGACAGTTGTTAGACCTGTAGTGTATTATTCTGTGAGACTGGGTGTACATTATCCCTTAATAATAATAATAATAATAATAATAATAATAATAATAATAATAATAATAATATTAATAATTATATATATATATATATATATATATATATATATATATATATATATATATATATATATATATATATATAAATACAAAAAACCAAGCAATGATATATCATACAAAAATAAGACTGCTTATCATGCCACAGGAATAACAATGACTAAATTTCGTACAAGAATAACAGAACAATTTATCTCTTTCCCCAATTTTTGTTTAACGGAGAGAAGATTTTTTCCACATATTTGTAAACATAATAGTTTTAATAACTCATTTCTAATAACTGATTTATTTTATCTTTGCCATGATGACAGTAAATAATATTTTACTAGATATTTTTCAAGACACTTCTATACAGCTTAAAGTGACATTTAAAGGCTTAACTAAGTTAATTAGGTTTACTAGGGAGGTTGGGGTAATTAGGCAAGTTATTGTATAACAATGGTTTGTTCTGTAGACTAGAGAAAAAAATATATAGCTTAAAGGGACTAATAATTTTGACCTTAAAATGGTTTTAAAAAATTAAAAACTCTTTTTATTCTATCCGAAATAAAACAAATAAGACTTTCTCCAGAAGAAAAAATATTATCAGACATACTGTGAAAATTTCCTTGCTCTGTTACACATCATTTGGGAAATATTTAAAAAAGAAAAAAAAAATTCAAAGTGGTACTATAATTAAATAATTATATTATTATAATAATATTATTATAATATACATACATACATACATACATACATACATACATACATACATGCATACATACATGCATACATACATACATACACACACACATATGTATGTATTATATACATATATAAACAAATAAACTTAAATTTAGTTTTAGATATAATTTATTTTTAATTATTGAAAAAAATTCAACCTGAAATAATTAAATTATTTAAGCAAAGTAATTAATTAAAAAAAATCATGAAATTCCATAAAAAACATATATTTATAACATATCATTTGTAATATTTAAAGCATTTTTCCTTCTTCTTAAAAATGTTTCCTGTTTATTTCCTCAACACAAAACAGTAATCCACTTTAACATTGTCCACATAACAAAATTGAGCTGCTTATCTTGAGGGCCAGAACAACAATTTAAGGGTTCACGGTTCTCTAAATAGGGGTTATCTGAAACATTAATAATGACTAATCAGTATTCACAACTACTCATCTCCAAGCTGAGGCATCTGTAAGAAAGGGAGAGCGAGTCTGTCACAGCAGCTTGACTCCAGATATTGCGATGCACACATGAGCCTGGGGAGTTTTCAGCTGGTAATGACACAGATAATAAAGGCTCAAATCACTTCCACTTTATTTCAGAAAAGCCATCGCACCAGCGCAACCAAACTGCTGTTAGACTACACCTCATCAGCTCTTCTAATCAAATTTTGCTCGGTGTCGCTGAACAATCCAAACACAGCATGGCATTTGTGCGTTAGCATGCAGAGGTGGAGATGGGCCTGTTATTTCAATTCGCATAATAATACCATGCATAAACATGCTTTAACCATCAACTGGACGGAGGGTCAAATTATAAATAGAGGAAAGGACACAAGTTGTGAAGACACCATCATTCACAATTACTTTTGAGCCTATTCTTACACGCATAAAATTTGCATGAAATCAAAATTGACTATGTTTAATTTGCTAGAGCACATTCTTAGTCTTAAGATGAACAAGTAATCTGTGCAATTTAATCAACTGAATTTTTATTTTTCTTCAATTAAAATCTGACCATCAGTCAGTCCTTTTCTGATGTCAGTCAAAATGTGCTTAGCCATGCCTCTAGAATTGATCGTGCAAGTAAAAGAAGACAAAAAAAAAAGCAAAAACAATAAAACACAGCCCCTACTCAATATTCAGTACCAGTTAGAAACACATTGTATGAAAACACCAATATGGACTTTACCATACTGAAACAAAAATCTGCAGCAAATTACAGTTCACATAGACTTTGGCAATGCAAGACACTGTAGGTGAGGGTAAAAAATATTTACTAATAGTTATCTCAACAGTTAGATTTTTTTGGTTGTTTAGCAAAATGTTATGTTTAAATATGCAAATGCTAGGCAAATTAGGCTAATTTGCATACATTTCCAGTGAAAAGTCACATTCTGAGTTCTTGTTCCCTTTTTGATATGGAGCTCTATTTTAACAATCTAAACGGGATGCCTAAGGCCCATGGCGGCAAGCATTAAGGGCATGTCTGAATCCACTTTTGCTCTTTTAAGGATGAAAAATACGGTCTGTGCACTGGTGCATGGCCTAAAAGGGTTGTGTTTATTCTCTTAATGAGTTATGGGTGTGTTTTGAGTTTAACTGCATTAAACAAATGTGAGTCTCCCCTTACAGTACCTCCCTTAAAGAGTCAGTTGCATCACACCATGGCACATTTGCTATTTACATGGCAGAAAAACTAAATACTTCACTAGCGAGAAAACAGTTAAACAGACCATCTGCAGTGCGAGAATAAAGAACGAGCCTTCTCCATTCGGCCTCTTTACTTTCTCTTTGCCTTACATTTACTCTTTACTCCTTTACTTTCATGAAGTAAGGTAACGATGGTGAACTCACTCCACTGAACATATTCATTAGCCTATTTTATAATTTTGTTTAAGCGCAAAGATTTCCAAATTCAGTTCTAATTTCCAGCAAACGAATAAATTAACAAAAATAAAAAAGTGTGGTCAAAAAACTGAGTTATATCCAAACATACTTTCTATTATTATGCCCCATATGGTGATGCATACATCTCCAAAACCCCACATCTGGACAAATCAAAACTTTTTTTTATTAAAACGAATATAAATATGGATATAATAAATATGCTACTAATAATAATAATATTATTTAACAAATGCAAATTATTACAAATTAACAGAGCCGGGGTGTTGTGGTGGTGCAGTGGGTAGCATGATCACCTCACAGTAAGAAGGGAGCTGGTTTGAGCCTCGACTGGGTCAGTTGGCATTTCTGTGTGGAGTTGGCATGTTCTCCCTGTGTTCAGGTGGGTTTCCTCCAGTTGCTCTGGTTTTCCCCACAGTGCAAAGACATGCGGTACAGGTGAATTCAGTAAGCTAAAATTGTCCGTAGTGTATGTGTGTGAATGAGTGTGTATGGATGTTTCCCAGTGATGGGTTGCAGCTGAAAGGGCATCCACTGTGTAAAACATATGCTGGATATAGGGCTGGGCGATTTTTTCGATTAATCGAATTTACGTTTTAAGACGATTTTTGTTTTTATAAAATCGAGGAATCACGATTTTTTTTTAATAAAAATATTAAAGCAGCTTTTCCACAATTGTGCCAAACCGTTCTAAACTGTTAGACAACCGTGCTGAATTGTGCTGACAGATTCTGTGTGTTGACGTCGCGGCTCTGTTGATGAGCTACCACAGCTGGCTTAGCGCACGCGCTAGCCCATTGTCGCGAGGTGCGCGTGCAGTCAGCGGAGGTGCGCGATGCGGCGCCAGGCGAAAGTATAAATCCAGCTTAACACTCATAGCCGGTGCATCCATAGAGGACCTAGGCAGAATAGTGAGCGAGAACCCCCCGGTTATCTCTTTTATCCACAACACCTACCGCCTCCCGGTCCTCTTTCATCCGCAAACCGGTAAGGTTCTATTTCACTTTCAGGTTGAGGGGGTTCGCCTAAAGCACCAGTTCAGCTTGCTCCGGCCCCGATTACACTATATACATTACACAAAATAATAAAATAGGCTAAAAGTTTTATTCGTGGCTAGAGCTTAATTAATTTGATTGACATATAGGCAATGAGACCTTTACTTCGCCTGACTGAGCGTGAGTTTATTGCATGCTGCGCTGTATTCGGTAGCACAGATCGCTCTGATCTGGGTGAGAACCAGGCACGTGCACACATAGGGCTCAACCTGTGCAGTGTACATGCCCTTTTGAGTCCGGGATATAAAGTGCCCTTCCAAAATGAACGCAAGTGCCCCTCCTACCCCCGCTCTTCAGTTCGCGATCTGTATTTTATACTTGCGCACCACCTGAAGGACGGTTACGGCGTGTTGTGAATGCCGGCTGTCACCGCAGAAAGTCAAATCTTTCTTTAATTTGGACTTTTGCTTGAAAGCTTTACGGAGTGGCACAGTAGCTGTCCAAGATACTGTAGCTATGAATTAAATCATAATCCATATATGTTAATAAACAAGTAAAATGAATGAATAAATAAAATAAATATGGATTCTTAAATGTCAGTATTGTTTTTACTCCAAAAAAATATCAATACATTTTGACAAATGTTTTATAAAAATAAATTGAGCAATTTCCAACATTTCAGCTATAGGCTGTTATACGATTCAGTTAAATATAAGATAGACATTTAAATCTAAGTTTCTGTGGGGTTTTTTGTTGTTCACGGTGATCTTTAATATATACTGGGTGGTGTAGCTACGCACAAATATTTTCTAAAACGTCAAGCAGGGATTTGTCTATAGGAATGTAATAGGCTACACCTTGTTGACCAATTTATGTATGGCCATTAAAAATACATGTTCCTTAACCAGATGGTTTTTCAAGTTACTTATAAAGAGATTGTTACTTCAGTCATGTTGTTGTAATGTTTTAAGTTGACTATAGTTACACAGTAAAAACAATTAAAAATAAAAAATAAAAAAATTGTGAAATGCATGTTGGCAGTGTTTTTTTTACATTTTATCCCTTTGATATTTTTTATATGTAAAGATATTTGTGTATTGCTGTACATCCTGTGTGTATTAAGCAATGTGTATGTGTGTTTTGGACCTGGATAGGCACATAACTAGCGCTCTTTAAATAATAAAAGCTCTGCAACTTTAGACCAGCTTTTAGTTGGTCAATGACGCAGTCTATTTCAGTTGACTCAAAATAGCAACGCGCCAACAATGCACCTTAATACATTTCCTTTTTAGACCAGCATGCCCATGAGTCCATAAAGTGGCACAGATGGATTTGCTATTTAAAAAATGTGGTGCCATATTGCGCTGGGTGTACGGCCCATTAGGTCAAATATTTTTACAAAGGGGGTTTTGGTCACCTATTTTAATCAGTACATAGGTCATGTAAAATTGTAAGCAAGAAAATACAACAATTTTTCCCTTTTTTATAAAATGTATCTAATAAGGTAATCAAGTTAATTATATATGAACATATCACTCTGTAAAACACTTCAGAAGATAGATAGATCTCCCTCTAACTTGCATATGCAATACTATTTTGTATTTTTATTGGTAGTTTTTCTCTCTTAAATAATTTATCACAGATTTTGTTCAGACAGAAACAAAATATCATCTGACAATAGTTTCAAATATCTGCTGTCAAACGACACACAAACACTTGACAAGCACTGACTAGAAAGATGAAAAGGTGATTGAGTTGATTTTCTACAGGTATTCTCTGGTCGAGCAAAGCACCTGTTTATTTGTTGGAGATATTTATGAGCTGAACATGTTTTGCAGAGAGAAGAAGATATTTTGGAGAGAAGATGGAAACCCAATTCATTATACATGGAATGGTATATGCATCACGCTGGCAATAGAGGTTATGAATATCAAAAAGAAGTGCTCTGTTTTTTAGATGATCCATTTCAGCCTTGCCTGAAAAATAAAGGCAACATTAAGGTCATGAAATGAAGTATTCCCACATGCAAATGCAAACAAAAAAGGGCTTTTTGCTCTTTATTTTTGTACAGCATACAGTGAGGTACTGGTATAATATCTGTTTTTTGTCAATTTTGAGATCTTAAAATAGTTTTTTTATATACATTTGAAGTCAGAATTATTTGCCCCCCGTTTATTTTTTTCCCCAATTTCTGTGTAACGGAGAGAAGATTTCTTCAACACATTTCTAAACATAATAGTTTTAATAACTAATTTCTAATAACTGATTTATTTTTTCTTTGCCATGATGACAGTAAATAATATTGCACTAGATGTTTTTCAACACACTTCTATACTGCTTAAAGTGACATTTAAAGGCTTAACTAGGTTAATTAGGTTAACTAGGCAGGTTAGGGTAATTAGGCAAGTCATTGTATAACGATGGTTTGTTCTGTAGACTAAAGAAAAAAAATATAGCTTAAAGGGGCTAATAATTTTGACCTTAAAATGGTGTTTAAAAAAATTTAAATTGCTTTTATTCCAGCCGAAATAAGACTTTCTCCAGAAGAAAAAATATTATCAGACATACTGTGAAAATTTCCTTGCTCTGTTAAACATCATTTAAGAAATATTTAAAAAAGAAAAAATAATTAAAAGGGGGGCTAATAATTCTGACTTCAACTGTATATTTTAAGGTTATATGTTATACTTTAATTTTAATTTATTTTATTTATTTATTTATTTATTTATACAGGGACAGGGACATATATATATACCAATTCTTCTTTCATTTTTAGCCAATATACAGAAATATTTAGAAAACTAAAACACATTATTAATAAAATTTAACTGGGTTGTAGCTTAATAACCATACTAAAACATGGGTCCTACAGCCAAACCCGCTGAGATTCACTTGCATTGAACATCCCTATCTAATATTTCTGGACATTATTGATAAAACATTTATGATTATAAATGTTGAAAACATTTTCAAATAAAAAAATAAGTACATTAAGTTGAAATAAAAAAAAATTTTGTGAGTTAAAAATGTATTTTACTGTAATTTTTGAAACATTAAAGCATCTCAAATGAAAAAAAAAAAACGTCAAGTGTCTTTTGGCAGTGTACTTTGATGCTTTATCACCCACTGCCAATCCTATCTAGCATCGCCTGAGCAAGGTGCCACTCAAACCTCAATCAAACACATATTACATCTGTTCAGATCAGACATTACTGGACTCATCATCACCTGACAGGAATCAAATTATGTCACAAACCTGAATCAATATCATCTGATCATGACATCAAAAGCCCTTTCATCTCAGCTGCAGATGATCATTTCAGAAAAATGCTACCAGTGCCACTAATGGCCCGTTTTCACTGTACGGTACAGTATAGTTTGGTACACTTTTGAATTTGACAGATGGTGGCACCAGCCTGATTTGGTGGCTGCACTTATAATATTAATAATATTAGTATTGTTCTGTCTTTATTAAATACACATTTGATAATGGCTTAAGTTGAGAGTAGCAGGAGTGTGTGTTGGGATAAAGGCAAATCACTGTTAAAATGCTTTAAGCCTCATCTTTTAAACGTTTATAAATCACAATACTGTACTCTATTTCAGTATACAGTACTCTAAAACAACCTCACAACCATAGGGAAAAAAGGAACCTAACATTATGCTTATTTATGGCATTTGCTATGAAAAGCAAATACCTTAAAATATTTAGTGCATGTAAATATTCAAACAAAAATACAGTAATTATATTACTCATTTTATGTTTTATACGTTTTATTCAATATATTAGTGATAAAATTCTATATGAATATCCTGTCTCCTCCATTAATGTTGCTACAGTAAATCCACAGAAAAACTTGGAAAAAAGTTTTCTAACCTAATTGTTGTTACAGTGTTTCAGTTGTTTTCCATCTTTTCATCGTATTTCACAGTGTTTATACATATATTAAAGTCAGAATTATTAGCCCCCCCTTTGATTTTTTTTTCTTTTTTAAATATTTCCCAAATGATGTTTAACAGAGCAAGGACATTTTTACAAAATTATTAGCCCCTATAAGCTATTTTTTTTTCAATAGTCTACAGAAAAAAACCATCATTATACAGTAACTTGCCTAATTACCCTAACCTGCCTAGTTAACATAATTAACCTAGTTAAGCCTTTAAATGTCACTTTAGGCTGCATAGAAGTGTCTTGAAAAATATCTAGTCAAATATTATTTACTGTCATCATGACAAAGATAAAATAAATCAGTTATTAGAAATGAGTTATTAAAACTATTATGTTTACAAATATGTGGAAAAAATCTTCTCTATGTTAAACAGAAATAAAAAAAAATAATAACCGGGGGCTAATAATTCAGGGGGGCTAATATCTAAGACTTCAACTGTATATGCAAGGGATAATCAAAGGCTTGTAATTTTACTGTGTGGTCACCTCTGCGAAGTGCACTAAAATCCTTTAACGCATGGCAAGCCATTGATTATTCTGCTTATTCCATGCTCATTTGCCAAGGTAGGCCTAAGTTTAAACTAGCTTTGCTCTTTGCAGCGCAATATATGTCCGAATTTTTGTCAGTTTGAACATGTTAGATTTTCTAGTTCCTCCACTGAATTAGCAGTGATAGGCTGTGACAGACTATTAAGATGTGATTTCATCAATCAGATCACAGGTGGATAAGTAAAACATTCCCAGTCACACCTGGAGTGTCTTTCCAGTCAAACATGTTTCTTTTGTCCACTTTCTACCACTTCAGGGAGGATCTGTACACTGTAAAAAATAAATCCCTTAAATTTACGGTAAAAAACTGGCAGCTGTGGTTGCCAGTATTTAACCGTAAAAAAATCGGTACAAACCGTAAAAGTAATTTCTCGTTTTTACAATAAGTTATTTTATTAATTTATAGAGGTAATATGTCTGTATTTTAAATTAGCAACATCTACACGTCTTTTGTTACACAGATAGACATGATAACACAGCCCTATGCAGGTGGTGATGAGAAAGTTCATACATAACGAACCAATGCTCATCACAAACAACTTTTCCCACAATCAGAAAAGTGTATAAGTGTAAAGAAGGTGCTCAGTGTGGTTCACACAGCTACTAAACACTAGTATGGTAACACGCATAAAATTAAAGTCATGAAATAAACATTGTTTATCAACATTAAATGTAACATTAATCTCTAATGTACATTACTGATGGGGAAACAACTAAAAAGATCCAAAGTAATGTCAACAAAAAGCATAAAAAGTGATGTGCCATGCAGGGAATTCTGGGAAAGTCAATTTAAGGTTATTCGCCGTATATATTAAGGAAACATACTGTTAACCAGGTTACGGATTTGTACTGTAGCATTTTTACAGTTTTTTTACCGTTGAAATCACGGCCATCTTTTACAGTGTATGTATATTGGCTTTCTCTTAACATTACCTTAAATACTGCGAAAGCTGGGCTATCTATAGCAGAATTTCCATGTTTTACATTTCATAATAAACAGCCTAGAGCTCAGAGTCAAAATGTTGCACTATCCTTATACATAAACTGCCAATTTGACTTTAAAATAGCTGTATTCTCGCTTAAAAAAAACTCTTAAATCTTGATTTTGTGGCATAATTGATGAGTATTTTTCAAATTTTGCAGAATTCTCGTCCACCATTAAACATCCTCAGCGATTTCCAGTGCAGCACATGCGAGTTGCTATAGTAACTACAATAGTTTGGGAGACTTGCATTTATTTTCAACTGCGGTCAAAAATGACTGGATGTTCACCCCAAAATGAACATTTTTCATTTTATTTACATGTTACAAAGCTGTTTGAGTTTTATTCTTCTGCTGAACACAAAATTGAATATTTTGATATGTTGGAAAGCTAAAGCTAAAGTTGAACATAAAAGATATTCTGAAAAATGTTGTAAACCAGCAGGTACTGTCATCTATAGCAGAGAAGAAAATTACTATAGAAGTCAATGATTGCTGCTTTCCAACATTCTTCAATATATATCCTGTTTTGTGTTCAGCCGAAGAAGAAAAACTCCAAGGTTTGTAACATGTGGAGGATGTAAATGAAATGTAAACGAAGACAGAATTTTCATTTTAGGATGAACTATCCCTTTAAACTCATTACCTCTTTTCTTCTGAACAAACCTTAAAATGGCCCATACAGTGCAAAGCTTGAATAAATAACTGTATGTTCTCCAGTGGATCTCATATACAACAGAATGTATATGAGAATGTAATACACGGTCCTTAGAGGGGACCATGCTTTCACTGTGGTATGTCCAAGACTATAGAATGATTTGCCTCTGCCCATTAGACAGGCATCTTCTTTGTTTCCATTTCAATCAGCTCTTAAAACTCCTTTTTTTCATTGGCCTTTGACACCTGATTTTACTAACTGGTTTTTAATGCCATTTTAGGTAGTTTAGCTATATTTTGCCTTATATTTCATATAATTTTATACTATTATGCTTATTTTGTTCAGAGTATATACAGGAATCAGAGAGTGAAATTCAATACCTTATAAGCAGGCCCACACGGAATCTGCGCATACAGAAATCCGCAGATTTTTGGCCCATCACTGAGTCTTTTTATTTACTCGTGTAAATGTGTGTAAATTTATATTTATTAAGTTTTTGAATTAATTCAGTGATATTATTGACTAATACAAAAATGTTAATTTAATTTATTTACAATACAGTTTGTAAAGTCATATTTTCTGTCTTTTAGTAGATATATTATTTGAGAGACTTGCTTTGTTTACCAAATAAGTGGATCTAAATGGATTTGCATTGTAAACATTATTAAAAGTTAAAAAGCTATTATTTTTATTTCATATATTAAGATTTTAGTTATGATACTCCCAAAATAATTCCGAATAAATCCGCAGATTTTTTACAAATTTCTCTGCAGAAATAGCAAAAAATGTCCACAGATTCTGTCTGGCCCTACTTATAAGACCTTTTTTAAAGACTCTTTCCATACATTTAAGACCTTAAAACCACTTTAGGTTTCAACCGGAAACACTGACGAGATTTTAACTTACAGTATATTTACTAAATATTAATGTAAGATACTAATCCAAAACTAAAACATTACTCATATACTGAATAAAAATCAATTAAATCTAGCTACTTCAGCAGGTTGGTGCCTATAGAACTGCAGAAATAATGGTGTTGCCTTGATTGCTGCAGTAAACAAAGCAGCATGATGTCAAATCTAGTAGGATTTCATTGATTTCATAAACTACACAGCATCCTAATATCCACAAATTTAATTCAGGCAAACTTTAGCATACAAGCATACATTGCATTATCAATTATATAAAATAATATATAATTATATAATCAATATAAAATAGAATTTAAGACTTTTTAATACTTTTTAAAGGCCTTAAATTTCTCTACATTGATTTATCAACTTTTAATACTTTTTAAAACCCCGCGGACACCCTGTTGTTGTATATTTCTCTACAGCACTTTGGCTCACTTGTGTGTTTTTTAAAGTGCTCTATAAATAAAGTCTGACTTGACTTGACTTGAGAATGTCATTGCATATCAGTTCTGAAAACCTGCAATGGTACCAGTGCAACTTCTAACAAAACGCAGATGCACTGTCTACAATGAGAGTCACATAATTTACTGAGCATTTACTAGCAGTACAGAGGCCTGTTTGCCTTATAGGAAATGTGTTAGGTTTTTAATAACTCACCAGTTTGCCACCAGTGATCCAGCACCGGCACTCCAAAACTCTTCTTGGCCCATTCGAGGGTCTCTATATCACAGCGTTCACCGGCTACAAACAAGTTCCTCAGCCTACAGAAAAAGAAAAAGAAAAAAAAAACTGCTTTTTGAAAGTCTGTAAACTTCTAAGCAGCAAGACAAGTCCCTAAAGAATCTGTAGGAAAGAAATGTGTGAAGAGCAAGAATGCAGGTGTGCATTAAAAATTTACTGCATTCATTCTTTGAGAGGAGAAACACGAGGAACTGACAAGCGGAGATTGGATGTGGGTGTAAAGGTGAGGAATCACCGCTCCTGTCATCAAACTGGCCACAATCCTCAAACAAGGCACGGATTAAGCCGTGCAGTGGGTGGTCACATCACAACATCCTTTCATCTACAGTAAACTACACCTGTCATACCGAAGGGATGCTCAAGGAGCAAAGGACAGGCAAAGCATCTCTTCATCAGTGAGGCACGTTTGAAATGCTAATACTCGGCATGCTGAGTGATTCCATTGATTTGGTAACTTGACAAGCCCAAGCTATGCCACTGGAAAACTGATTTATTTTCTGACTTGCTTTACATTCAAATTAATAATAAATGTTATTAATCAAACAAATAAAGTATATTAGTTTTTACATATTACAGATCATACATATGTAAAAATGTGCATAATACATAAATATTATTTCTGCATGCAAATATTGAGCTTTCATTAAAATTATACAATAATAAAAAGTTGACTTCAAGGCTATTTACACAGTTTTATAAACTGTCAGTTTTCTACCTGATATATTTATTCAAATTATTTACCTGCAGCATATAAAACATATATATACAGTTGTGTTCAAATAAACAGCAGTGCCCTGATAAAAGTAGGCAAAGTGTAAATATAGTTTTTATTTTACAGATTCAGTTTCAAATTTAGGAGCTTTTATGAATTCTTTGTGTCATTTTCATAGACGGCAAAAATATATTTTGATGAACTAATATTTAGTTGCATAGCCATTGTGTTTGATAGCTTGTATAGTGTTGCATCAAGCCAACCAATGTCTTGCACCCAGAAACATTTATTTCAGTCCAGGCATCAGCTCATGCCATTTTTTAGATTTTGCTTTAGAAAGCCCATGAGGGAATTTAGTTGAGGTCAGGGATTGAGAGGGCCACTACACCTCAATCCATTTAGCCTGAAACCAAGTTGTTACTTGGTTTATTTTTTGGGTCCATGTCTTGTTGAATCGCTCATTTAAGGCGCATTCCCACATTGGCATTGGGGAAATAATGTCTTCAAGTATTCTGATGTATTCAAACTGATCCATGATGCCTGGTAACAGCCCGACACCACAGTATGAAAAACAAACTAATTGTAATGAAAGGACGCTGACAACAGAGTTGGGGATCCACATGCAGTTTATTAAAGAGTAGTCGTGCAGGCAATGGTCAAGAACAGGGACAAACAGGAGCATGTAGGTAATCCAAAGCGTAGTCAGAAACAGGCGAATGTTCAGGACGGGTGGCGAGACAACAGAAACAATAAACTAAGCAAACAAGGAAAAATGCTTTGTAATGCTGCACAGGGTAAAACAACACTCAGCAATGTGTATGTAAAAGTGAGGTGTATAAATAGTCCATTAATCAGTAAAGATGAGCTACAGCTGTGCGCAAAGTGTTCTGGGAGTTGTAATTCAATCCAGTGGCCGAATTGTAGTTCTCCAGCAATCTGCAACTGCTTGACTGCTGGTGATCACAACACTAATTATGATTTTTGCACCACTATGCTTCATTCAGTACCTGGTGGTCATCTGACATACTGCTGATGACAACTTGTTAAAACAATTTAACCCTCATCACTCCTCAAAATGTGTTCCTTGACAAATTTGAACAGATTCTGAAAATCCATTTTTCAGCAGTATATCAGGCCTCTTGCTGACAGCTGAGCTTCTGTCAAATATCTTCAGATTGTAACTGTACTTACAGGTTGCTTTAGACCATCTGGGATCTTTCTGGAGGTAAAAACTGGCTAGATCGTTGCCATTCTGCCATTCTTCTATCTGTTTCAACTGTAGTTGCTTATTTTCTTTGGTGTGTTTTGTTTGGTTTTTGTTGATATGTTCAAGCTTTTGAAAGTATTTTCTATTACACTACTCCACCCAAAAGTAAATCATTTGCAGTACGCAAATATCGCAAATATAATTATTGCTAATAACATTGGTTAGTTTTAAAACACAAATGTACAGTATACAGTATATGTGGGTGATTCTAGAATTGCTGATACATTTTGCATTTCCAAAATAAACCTTTTTTTTTATTATTAAAAACAAAGAATTTGAATAATAAAACAAATTGGATTAAAAGGTTACCTCTAAAAAATTATGTTTGTATGTGAAAATCGAGTAGATTTCTTTCCTTCCCTTTTGTCAATTGGTGAAGTTTGTTCTTCGCCACTATCGCCACTGGCTTGCTTGGTTTTGGGATTTGTGGAGCTGCACATCGATGGATTTGCTCTTCAGTGTTTGGACTTTCAGCAGTGAAAATTAAACCACACTGAACTGAACTTCAACTGAAAACTGGACTGACACAATTTCAATTTACTTGAACTTCTATGTTAAGCTGCTTTGACACAATCCACACTGTAAAAGCGCTATAGAAATAAACATGAATTGAATTAAAAATAATAAAAACTACCACAATACCCATTTTAGACTGCCTCCTGAAATACACATTCAGCAAGTGGGTCACTCTGTATTTTAATTGTACACTTTACGCTATCCACTAACTAAGACTTTTAGCTCAATAAACTACCAATTATCTGCTTATTAATAGTTAGTAAGGAAGTAGTTGAGTTTAGGTGTTGGGTAATATTAGGCAGTGCTTAATTTGTGAATTGTGAGGTCCCTGAACAGATCGGGGTAGCGGATCCGGCATGTTACCGGAGGATGGAGATGTGTTGCGCACGAAAGTAGAGGAGGGGGGTGGGGGAGATTGATGGTTGTTGCGGTGGATGAAAGTGAAGAGGGTTGGGGAGTCGCAAAATAAAGTGAAAGTGAACAGCGGACGGGAGAGGGGTTCGGTAAAATGAGGTGCCGGATCAGATTTCAGAGGTGCTGGATCCGGATCCGCCGTGTTCCGGCGCAAATTAAGCCCTGGTATTACGGAAGTAAAATATTACCAAACTTAACAGTGCTAATAAACAGTTAAAATACATTTTGTCCCTGTACTTACATTTTGGCAAACTCTTTTACATCGGTTATAAAAAGGCATGACATTCTGTAAAGCACTGATAAAATAAGCATGTGACTTGCTCCAAGTGGTTTCATTTCCTCAGGTGGAAAACTCTAGAAGGCATTGAGGCATGTCGTTTATTCTTCTCTCATTAATTTCTGCAAAATTTTTAGGATAAACCAATAATACTGTGATCTTAAGTTTTTTTGTTTAGATTAGTCCCCGTTTTGGTTTTGGTACGGATTCATTATTGTAAAGCATTCTGTAGAAAACATTAATTTAAAAGAGAGATCTGTGAGGGGTGTACTCATTTACACTGAGCACTGTATATTCTCAAATAACAACAGTTGTAGACATAAAAAAAAATCCCTGTGCAGGATCACTGTATTGACATCCCACCCCACTCTCCCCTATATGATCCCCACTATATCCATTTCTTCTGAGTCAGTGTTTATGATCAAGTAAACCATATTAAAGCTGACTTCTTTCACTGTTCCCCTTCAGGGTCAAACAATGCAGAAACTATTCAATTACCTGGAGTCAAGGTCACATCTGTGTGATCTGCATTACAACAAGCTGCAGTGTGTTGAGCCAAAGCACATGATACACAAACAAACACCTTCTGTCCTCCTGATCTCACGCCTGTCGCTTTCAGAGGCACAGTCACTGCATGTTTCTCTGCTTTAAATGCCTGACAAAGGTCACCTGACACTGCCATTTCATTAAATATTGGATCTATTGCAAGCAATTTTCCCTCCCTCCTCATAAACATCATGTCAAATGCATCTGCCAGAATTCATTCAGGCATGCAATGAGTGTTTATGTAATATTTGCGGACCATTGGTTTGAAAGCAGAACATTAAACACTATTGCAGTTAAAGGAACACTCCACTTGTTTTGGAAATAGGCTAATTTTACAAGACCCCTAGAGTTAAACAGTTGAGATTAAAGATTTTTGAATCCATTTAGCCGTTCTCCAGATCTGGCTGGAGCACTTTTAGCTTAGCTTACCATAAATCATTGAATCGAATTAGACCATTAGCATCTACAGTCAAGCCTAAAATTATTCATACCCCAGGGGTAAGGGTTTTGAAAATGTTTCTATTGAAAGCTTGACTGATTGTGATGAAAAATGAAAACTTGCTATACAGTATTCTAGGTTAATATGGCTAGGAATTACACTCTCATTCCGACATAATAATCAAAAGACAGGGACAAAGATATTACGCAATGCTGTTACATAGATGGGGACTATTTTAGAGGCTGGATAATATCATTGCACCTTTATTTTAGTACAGAATGTGTCTAAGCTTTAAATAGAAAAATGATCAGAAATCTTTCTTTTTTTTTTTTTAAGCGAGATGCTAATGGTCTAATCTAATTCAATGAGTTGAAGCTAAGCTAAGCTAAGCTAAAAGTGCTCTGAGATCAGTTGAATGAATTAATGGTTAAACTCAATTGTTTAACTATAGAAGAGCTAATTTCCCCAAAAAATGGGAGTGTTTCCAAAGTAAAATAAGGCTTAATTTGATCGTAAATAAAACAAAAACTGTTATAAATTAGTCATATTGTAGAAATTAGCTGGAGAAAAGGAGACACTTTTAGTCATGGTCCAAATTTTGGGTGCCCTGTTGATGTTATGTAGATACAAAGGATCTTAAAATTAAATCTTTACTTGTTTAAAACATATTTGAGTTTCTTTCTTCTGTTGAACAGAAAATAATATATTTTGAAGAATGCTATTTGATGGCACCCATAAACTTTCATAGTCATTTTCTTTTCTTATTATGGAAATCAATAGCTGTGTCTCATTTCAGAGGCTGCATCCTCCAAAGGATGCAGACTTCAAAGGTGAATCCTTCAAAATCCACAAAGGCCGAGCCGAGCGTTTTGAAATGAGAGGGTCTAGCCTACAGAGAATGGATCTCATCATCATAAGCAGTAACAAAATTTGTAATTACTTTTTAAAATTAGATTTTAAAACTTATATTAAACGATCTGAAGGCAAAACAAGGTTTACAAAAGCAAAAGACATGTCATACTCTTTTTGTTTATTAACATGTGTTCAGATATCCAAGTAAAATAAAACCTAATTCATACATTTAAAACTGTAATTCTGAGTTTTCTTTAAAAAAAAAAAAAGCCTGCCATTATCAGCGCACAATGAATCTTGGAATGTTCGTGGTCTCAAAGGATCCACTAGTTATATCCTTCATTACCTGGAAAACGAAGAAAGCATTTGGAGACCGCAATTGAAGGAGCCTTCGAATTTTTTTGAAATGAGACAGTCTGACGCAGCGCCCTTCAAATGCATCCATCAGAGCAGAGATGCCCAAACTAGGGCCCGTGGGACAAAGTTGGCCCATGATAGCCTTTGATTTGGCCCGCCATCCCATCTGAGAAATGAGGCAGCATGATGAAAAGGTTGGGGCCAATGCCTTCAACAGAGCTTGTTGTTTCTAATTTTAACGTAACCTTTTGTTTGTTTAATTGTTGGAATACAAAAAAGCAAATAGAATTTAAATGTTTCAATTAAATGTTGTACATGAATCAGATTTTTTTTTAAGAATGTAAGGATCCTCGATGAGCAAATCAAGTGTATTCAATGTATTCAGCATTGAACACCATTGTGTTATTAAAGGGATTGTTTGTTTTTATTGCAAGAAGTTCATTATAAAATGTAAAAAAATATATATACAGTGCACTCCAAAAGTATTCATAGCGCTTCACTTTTCCCACATTTTTTTATGTTACAGCCTTATTCCATAATGGATTAAATGCATTTATTTTCTCAAAATTCTACACACAATACCCCATAATGACAATGTGAAAACAGATTTTTTTTAAATTGTCGCAAATTTATTAAAAATCAAAAACCTGAAAAATCACATCTACATAAGTATTCACAGCCTTTGCCGTGAAGCTCTAAATTGAGCTCAGGTACATTCTGTTTCCACTGATCATTCTCGAGATGTTCACCTGTGGTAAATTCAGTTGATTGGACATGATTTGAAAAGTCATACACCTGTCTATATAAGGTCCCAGGGTTGACAGTGCATGTCAAAGCACAAACCAAGCATGAAGATAAAGGAGTTGTCTGTAAAATCAAAATCAAATCAAATCACTTTTATTGTCACATCATCAGCAGCACGTGTGCTATGATGAGTGAAAAGCTTAGGTGCTGGCTCCAGACAGTGCAAAATACAGACAGTGTAAATACAACGACAGTGCAAAATACAGACAGTGCAAAATACAGACAGTGCAAAAATACAGACAGTGCAAAATACAGACAGTGCAAAAATACAGACAGTGCAGGATACAGACAGTGCAGTATACAACAACATACTCACAAAAAAACAAGACAATGTAAAATTGGCAATGTTGACAGCGATACGTAGGCAGTATTGTTTTAAGTATGGATTTGTTAAAGTGCAGTGCATGCTACATCTTGACGGTGTGCAGTGCGGGGTATGGAAGAGTTTGTGTGGGGTGTGTTAAGTGTTCATCAGCCTGATAGTCTGAGGGAAGAAACTTTCCTTCAGTCGGCTGGTGCGTGACCGGATGCTGCGGAACCTTCTGCCTGAGGGTAGCAGAGAGAAAAGTCTATGGCTTGGGTGGCTGGAGTCTCTGATGATTCTCTTGGCTTTCCTCATGCACCTCCTGGTATAGATGTCCTGGAGGGAGGGAAGCTCACCTCCTACTACACGTCCAGCAGTTCGCACGATCCTTTGTAGACCTTTGCGATTGCTGCTGGTGCTGTTTCCGTACCAGGTGGTGATGCAGCCAGTGAGGATGCTCTCCACAGTGCAGGTGTAGAACGAGCGGAGGATGTGGGGGCTCATTCCAAACCTCCTGAGACGCCTGAGGAAGAAGAGGCGTTGTTGTGCCTTCCTCAGCACTGCGTCTGTGTGGGCAGTCCATGTCAGATCCTCAGCGATGTGTACTCCAAGAAACTTGAAAGTGCTGACTCTCTCCACTGGTGTCCCGTTGATGGTGATGGGAGTGTGTTCTCTCTTCTCTCTCCTGAAATCCACCACCAGCTCCTTGGTTTTGCTGATGTTGAGTGAGAGGTGGTTTTCCTGACACCACTGCGTCAGAGCGTGCACCTCCTCTCTGTAGGCCGTCTCATCATTATCGGTGATTAGGCCCACCACCGTTGTGTCATCAGCAAATTTAACGATGACGTTGGAGCTGTGTTTGGATGTACAGTCATGTGTGTACAGGGAGTACAGGAGTGGGCTGAGAACACAGCCCTGTGGAGCACCAGTGTTGAGGATCAGTGTGGATGAGGTGATGTTGTTCATTCTGACCACCTGGCGTCTGCTTGACAGGAAGTCCAGGATCCAGTTGCACAGAGAGCTGTGTAGGCCCAGAGCCTGGAGCTTCACCACCAGCTTGGCAGGCACTATGGTGTTGAATGCTGAGCTGTAGTCCACAAACAGCATTCTCACATATGTGTTTTTGTTTTCCAGGTGAGACAGAGCAGTGTGCAAGGTGAAAGCAATAGCATCATCTGTGGAGCGGTTGTTTCTGTATGCAAATTGCAGAGGGTCAGTGTTAGCGGGCAGTACAGAGCAGATGTGGTTTTTAATCAGCTTCTCAAAGCACTTGCTGAAGATGGGTGTCAGTGCAACCGGACGCCAGTCATTCAAGCATGTGGTTTTAGCTGATTTCGGTATTGGCACAATAGTAGCTGTCTTAAAGCATGTAGGAACCACAGACCGAGAGAGCGAGAGGTTAAAGATGTCCGTGAAAACCCCCGCTAGCTGGTGTGCGCATGCTTTAAGTACGCGTCCAGGGATGCCATCTGGGCCCGTAGCTTTTCGGATGTTCACGCGACGGAAAGATCTCGTTACATCCGCTACAGAAACGGAGAGTGTGCTGGCGGTTTCTGTGTCGGCCGCGGGAGCGCGCTGTGTGTGTGCGCTGTCCTGGGCTTCAGAGCGGGCGCGTTGTGTATGTGCGCTGTCCTGGGCTTCAGAGCGGGCGCGTTGTGTATGTGCGCTGTCCTGGGCTTCAAAGCGGGCGTAGAACGAGTTGAGCTCGTCCGGGAGAGACGCAGCAATGTTCACAGTGGCGGATTTATTACTTTTAAAGTCCGTGATGTAATTAAGTCCCTGCCACATGCTCCTTGCATTATTGGTGTTAAATTGACCCTCTACCTTGTCTTTGTATTGACGTTTTGCTGCTTTGATCGTTTTTCTGAGGTTGTAGTTTGCTTGTTTTAGTTCCTCAGCATTTCTGGATTTATAGGCGGAAGTTCGCACTGATAGGGCTGTTCGAACTTCGCGATTGATCCATGGTTTTTGGTTAGGGTAGATACGGACAGTTTTTGTTGGGACTACGTCTTCTATGCACTTTCTGATGAAGCACGTAACTGTGTCTGAGTACACTTCAATGTCGTCATCAGAAGCTGCCCGGAACATCTCCCAGTCAACGTCATCAAAACAGTCTTGAAGTATGGAATCCGATTGGTCTGACCAGCTCTGAAACGTCCTGAGGGTGGGCGGTTCCCGTTTCAGTTTCTGCCTGTAAGCAGGCAAGAGCAGAACAGAAGAGTGATCTGATTTGCCAAATGGTGGGCGGGGGAGGGATTTGTAAGCATCCCGGAACGGAGAGTAGCAGTGGTCCAAAATACGATCCCCACGCGTGTTTGTGGTGATATGTTGAAAGTATTTTGGAGCGATTTTCCTGAGGTTGGCGTTGTTAAAGTCCCCTGTAACAATAAACGCTGCCTCCGGGTGTGCGGTTTCCTGCTCGTTTATGCTCCCATACAGTTCCCTGAGCGCCTGCTCTGTGTTGGCTTGAGGGGGGATGTAAACAGCCGCAATAATCACCGATGTGAATTCCCTTGGTAGCCAGTATGGTCGACACCGAAGCATAAGGTATTCCAGATCAGGAGAACAAAATGATCTAACTGAGTGTATGTTTCTCTCATCACACCATAAGTTGTTAATAAAGAAACAAACACCTCCTCCTTTGCTTTTCCCTGTGAGTTCCTTCGTTCTATCCGCGCGGTGCACGGAGAACCCCGAAAGTTCAGCAGCTGTGTCTGGTACCTCCGCAGATAGCCAGGTTTCTGTAAGACAGATAATGCAGCAGTTTCTTGTTTCCCGTTGGAAGGAAATGCGCGCCCGTAGCTCGCAAAGTTTGTTGTCCAGTGACTGAACGTTAGCCAGCAGAATGGTGGGGAGGGGAGGTCGAAGTCCACGGCGTCGTAGTCTGACCAGAACGCCGGCTCTTTTCCCTCTTTTTCGGCTTCGTTTACGGCGCCGTGTCGGTTGTGTGGTCCAGACAAAGGGCTCTGTTGTTGTGTTTGTAAACAGAGCGTCGTTGAGGAACTCAAAGTCCGGTCTTCGGTGTGCGACGAGGTAGCCAATTTCCCGAAGTGTGTGTTTGTCGTAGGCAATAAGAGTGTGTACATCCAGCACGAAAAACAACAAAAATACAAGAAAAACATACAAAACGCAACGAAGTTTGCTGGGAGCTCGCAACACGGCAGCCATGCTCGGCGCCATCTTGTGACGTCTGTAGACCTCCGAGACAGGATTGTCTTGAGGCACAAGGCTGGGGAAGGTTACAGAAAAATTTGAGCACAGTGGCCTCCATCATCCATAAGTGGAAGATGTTTGGAACCACCAGGACTCTTCCTAGAGCTGGCCGGCCATCTAAGCTGAGTGATCGGGGGAGAAGGGCCTTAGTCAGGGAGGTGATCAATAACCCAATGGTCACTGTGTCTGAGCTCCAGCATTCTTCTGTGGAGAGAGGAGAACCTTACAGAAGGACAAACATCTGTGCAGCATTCCACCAATCAGGCCTGTATGGTAGAGTGGCCAGACGGAAGCCACTCCCCGCCTAGAATTTGCCAAAAGGCATCTGAAGGACTCTCAGACCATAACAAACAAAATTCTCTGGTCTGATGAGACCAAAATTGAACTCTTTGGAGCGAATGCCAGGCCTTACGTTTGGAGAAAACCAGGCACCACTCATCACCAAGCTAATACCATCCCTACAGTGAAGCATGGTGGTGGCAGCATCATGCTGTGGGGATTTTTTTAGCAGCAGGAACTGGAAGACTATTCAGGATAGAGGGAAAGATGAATGCAGCAATGTACAGAGACATCCTAAATGAAAACCTGCTTCAGAGTGCTCTTGATCTCAGACTGGGGCGATTCATCTTCCAGCAGGACAATGACTCAAAGCACACCGCCAAAATATTAATGGAGTGGCTTCACAACAACTCGATGAATGTCCTTGAGTGGCCCAGCCAGAGCCCAGACCTAAATCCTATTGAACATCTCTGGAGGTGTGCTAAGTTTGTGGCATCCTATTCAAAAAGACTTGAGGCTGTAATTGCTGCCAAAGGTGCATCAACAAAGTATTGAGCAAAGGCTGTGAATACTTATGTACATGTGATTTTTCAGGTTTTTTAATAAATTTGCAACAATTTCAAAAAATCTTTTTTCACATTGTCATTATGGGGTATTGTGTGTAGAATTCTGAGGAAATAAATTAATTTAATCTACTTTGGAATAAGGCTGTAACATAAAAAAATGTAAAAAAAGTGAAGCGCTATAAACACTTTCCAGATGCACCGTTATTCATTAATTCATTTTCTTTTCGGCCTAGTCCCTTTATTAATCCGGGGTTGCCACAATGAACCGCCAACTTATCCAGCATATGTTTTACACAGCGGATGCCCTTCTAGCTGTAACCCATCACTAGGAAACATACATACACACTCATTCACACACATACACTACGGCCAATTTTTTAGCTTACCCAATTCACCTATACCACATGTCTTTGGACGTGTGGGGGAAACCTGAGCACCCGGAGGAAACCCATGCCAACACAGGGAGAACATGCAAACTCCACACAGAAATGTCAACTGACCCAGCCGAGGCTCAAACCAGCGACCTTCTTGCTGTGAGGCGAACGTGCTACCCAATGCGCCACCGTGCGGCCATGCACTGTAATTATAATTAAAATTACAGTATTTTTTGAATTTATTTTTAAATATTAATAAATTAGGAAATCATGGCAACTTCAATGTAATATTTAGGTTTATATACCTTTAGCCCACCACCTTCAATAGACTTTGGTTTTTGGCCCTTTATAGGAAAAAGTTTGGGCACCACTGCATCAGTGGGTGCAGCTTCTGAAATGAGACACAGCTAATGGGTACCATCAACCAGCATTATTCAAAATATTTTGATTTCAACAACAGTCAACAGAAAAAAGAAACTCATAAAGATCTGAAACCACACAAGGGAGAAAAAAAAATGTAAATTTTAATTTCTGGGTGAACAATCCAGTGTACACCAGCCACTGGCAAGTGTGCCAAAATGTTAGTTTTAGCCTCTGAATGGTTGTGCACAAAACACGGATGAATTATACTGAAGACTCCAGGTGTGCTTATCTAGCGCACTGACCTTCTGCAGGTGTGGGTTAACATCAGCCTTATGATCCTGAACCTACAGAGGCCATGCAAATTCTCTGAGCTGGAAGACTCTATTGAGTGGAGACAAGGCCTCTGGCATGCATTTAAACACACACTGAGAGCCGCAGGTTACACACGACAAACACTCCTGCACTAAAGAACTGACTGAGAGCTTGTGCTTTTTGTCTGAAAGTCACGCATCGCACGGCTCCTTTGGGTCGAGCTCAGTTGCCCTTCATTACAATTCATCTTTGAGAATGCTGGTATGTGTAATTTAAATTAAAAAAGAAGAGTGGCTTATTTTATCCATTAAAGGTTATTTCAAAGATGCATGGCATAATAACAACTGACTGAGCCAGAGCAAAACAAAGGCAATTTAAAAAGAAAATAATAGGCCGTGTTTGTTTTTCTAGTGGAAAAAATACAACCTCATTATTGCTACAATGATTAGCATAAGAAAGTGTGGAAAAAAAAACAAGTGATTGCTATGCAGTGTAAATATTCATGAGGTGTCAAAAAATGTAAACGAGCCCCATCTAGTAAATTACTACCCTTATTATGCTATTACTGGACAGTAATGTTGTAATATATAATACATTTTAAACTAGCTTGGTCTACTGTGCTGCTTAAATGGTCTTGCATTATAGAAGTCTGAGCATTTATCTCTAGGTTCATTTTATTTCTTTTAATATTCTTTCATTATTTTTTCCTATATATATATATATATATATATATATATATATATATATATATATATATATTAGGGATGCAACGATTAACTGGTTTCACTATTAACCGCGCTTTAATTCTTCACGGTTAATTAATCGTAAAGGCTTCTCAACACCGCGTTTCTGCACGAAACAAAACTGCAGCAACTAAACAGTTATTCAAACTGTGCGCTAGTTTGTACAATGAGACTAATAACCACGCACACTACTAGATTAACTATGACTGAGGCTAACTAAGGCAAGCCTGTGGACGTTCGTTATTACCAATGAAGGGACATGCGACGCAACGCACTCACGCTTTTCAGACGCACCTCGTTGAGATGACAGGGGGCTTTTGTGGCCACGGGAACTGCAAACGGCTGAAGATAAGATGTGGTGAATGTTGATCCGCCAGCCGAGATCAATTGAGTGATTTCGGAGAGAGTGCTGTAAGACTCGGAGTGGATTAGCTGTTTAATGGCCTGAATCTCGATGCGTTGCGTCGACAAAATCTAACACTGTCGCCAAAGAAGCTCGCCTTTACCAAGTTTAAAATGAGAATCCTGCTCTGCCCCGCTTATATATTGGGTCAGCTGACTCGCTTGCTTTACTCCACAAACACAGAGAAATGAAGATCAGGTTATAACGAGACTGAGCATTTAAAACGACCAAACCGAAACCAAAACTTTTAAAGAGGTGCAGACATGAGACTTTTCTTATTTTATTTTGTCCATTATTTTTGTTTATTAAATTGTCATGCATATAAAACAATAGTGCAAAATAAACATTTCTTACGGCAATGCTTAATTTTTATTTGATGCAAACCATAGATTTATTTTTCATAAAGTAACAGCAGGATTTTTATAGCAGATAACTCACATTCAAGCACACTCAAGGCAGCATGATAATGAGAAACGTAATTCTTTGTTAGTATTATTGTCATCATAGTCATCATTAATATTTTATAAATATTAGACATTCATTTTGGAATTATTGCACAAATATCAATAAGTCATCACAGAATTAGTTAGATAGTTGTTTCTGGTTTTTGTTAGTCCTATTGATGTTGTTTTCAAATACAATAAATCTGTTAATATACAATTTGCAGTGGTGCTCATAAATTTTTGGTGGGTGCTCCTAATTCTTTTCTGGTGCTCCTACATTTTTTTTAAGTTGTAAGCACCGGTGCTACCAGGTAAAAAAAAAGTTCATTTCAAGCTCTGCATTAGACAAATACTGTTTTTTAATTTATTTATTCATTGTTCTGTCATTTATTTACAGTGTAAAATTATTTGTTTAAATGTCAAAAACATTCACTTATTTTTAAGCACAAAGAAAGAAATGGACTATTGTTTGTTTCTAATATTATTATGTGCTGTATTAAATGGTTACTGAGCAGCAAAAAAATAACACTTAAAAATATAAGGAGTTTTCATCTTCTTTTCTAAACTAGTGGTGTTTGAAATTAATGAATGCATAATAATCGTGATAACCGTGATTATTTCTCAGACTATAATCGTACAACCAAAATCTATAATCGTTGCATCCCTAATATATATATAAGGGTTGTCAAAATTAGCTGTTTACCGCACTCAATAAATTTGAAATATTTAACGCGTAAAAAAATTTTTACGCAATTAACGCAGTTCCAGTTTTTTTATTTCCTGTTGTGGCCGACGTGTGTTTAACGTGCAAAGAAATATGGATAAGACCAAGGAAGCGCTTTTAGAAGGAAAGTTTTAGTATAAAACAATTAATGTCGCATCACCAGGCTATCCAGCGTTTTCTCCAGAGTTTCATGCAATTTCGGGCGTTTCATTTTTAATCTTTAGACTTTAACTGCAGTTCAGCAGTTCACTTTCATTCAGCAACATATTGTTCATGCCTCGTGACAATTATTGGATGAAAATATGAAGTAAGGACTGCTGGAAGAGTGTTGTTTTAATGGAATTTGATACCGCATAGCGAACGGAAAGAAAATCCTCCGCATTTCGGGACTTGGGTGGTCCTTTTAAGGTAATCAAAAATCGCTGCTTACATGGTAGACTCTTAATCAGAGTATTATCTTAATCATAAAATCTGAGTATTGGTGTCCATGTAAATGTACTCAGTGAAAGAGCCAGATGATGTCAAAGAAAGCCCATTCCTCTCCATTGATTCCATGCGCCCTCAAATGTTTCATTAAGTTCAACGTGTTTCCCCCTACACGCAACTTTTGTAAATCGTCTACTTCAGGTTGCTGTGTCAGAATCCTTATTTGTAAAAAAACAGCCATACTTTAGAATGCTTAGTTTAAGCTAATTTGATGAATGCGATTGTGCGTGTTGATGAATCGCTGAGGAGGTTAAGGAGTCGCTCACAGGGTGCGCTGTACTGCGCGTGTTGTCTGTGTGTGTGCGTTTCCTAGCAACAAGAGCAAACACCTGACATCGCTGACTGTGTCCTAAGAAGTCTCTTTAAGGCATTCTATATGTATTCTATAGTCTCTGCGGTGTCCGTATCCCTCAAAGCTGTTTAGGATTAAATGTTTAGAGATGGTGTGACCAAAGTCCCTATAAGAAGTCTATAGTCTTTGGTACGTGCCTTTGATGTACCCCTTGGCCACATTGTCCCCCTATAATGTCAATAGACTGCACTGTCTATGCAACTGGCTAAATTTTAAGAAGGGAATAAGCAAAATTGTTTCTACTTTATAATTAATGTTCTCAACTCACAATACAACTTTACAATGAGTACAATTGTTTGTATTAAAAATTTTTTTATTATTATAATTTTCCATTTTCCATATTTGCAGTGCCTGTATTTTGGATTTTTTTTGGGTCCACTTAGAATCCAACATGGAAATCATTTTTGTTTGTTATTGGCATTGATTGTTTGATTGATTGATCGAATGGCACTTACATGCCTGTGTTTTTATTTCTGTAATAAATACGGCTGATTAATCATGATTAATTACAAAAAAAGTGTGATTAATTAGTAATTTTGTTACTCAATTGACAGCCCATATATATATATATATATATATATTTATATTTATATACACACACACACACACACACAATACAACAAACATTGTTTGATGTCAAAATAAACACGTATTAGATTTTCGATTCTTACAACACATTTAAAAAAAAAAAGTTGGAACACTAAAGCATTTGTCACTTTGTAATGCCATTTCTTTTCACAACACTTAAAAAGACATTTAATGACCGAAGACAGCAAGTGATGAAGTGTTCCAGATGTAATTTTGTCCTATTTTTCCTGCAAACAAGTCTTAAGGTGGGCAACAGTACAGGGTCTTCATTGTCGCATTTTGCACTTCAAAATGCGCCACACATTCTCTATTGGAAACAGGTCAGGACTGCAGGCAGGCCAGTCAAGTACCTGTATCGTCTTTCTCCACAGCCAGGACATTGTAATGTGTGCAAAATATGGTTCAAAATGTGGAATGTGGTTGTCTTGTTAAAATATGCATGGACGTCCCTGGAAAAGAAGGCAGCATATTGTGCTCCAAAATCTCTATGTACCTTTCAGCATTAATGGTGCCATCACAGAAGCGCAAGTTACCACTGACACAACCCCATACCATGACATAACCTGGCTTTTGAACTTGATGCTGGTAACAGTCTGGATGATCCTTTTCTTTTTTGGTACGGAGCACACAGCATCCATTTGTCCCAAAAAAATATTCAAAATACTGATTCATCTGACCACAGTACACATTTCCCATTTCCACTGTGTGACCTCATACCAGATGCCTACGAGCCCAGACAAGTTGACGGTGCTTCTGGACACTGTTAACATAGGGCTTCCTTTTGGAACTGTACAGTTTTAGCTGGCATTTGTGGATGTAAATATGTATTGGGGTACTTCACAAAGGTTTGCAAAAGTAGTTCTGAGCACATGTGTTGATGTCGTTTCTAGATGAATGACGATTCTTGATACAGTGCCGCCTAAGATCTCGGATATCACCGTTGTTCAGCTTAGGCTAGCACTCTTGTCCTTTACGCACTGTAACTCCTCCAGATTCCTTGAATTTTTTAATTATATTATGCACTGTTGAAGGTGAAATATCCAAATGTCTTCCAATCTTTCTTTCAATAATTTTCTCAAGTATTTGTTGGCAAACTGGTGATCCTCGGCCCATCTTTGCTCTTAATGAACTAGACCTTTCTTGGATGCTGCTTTTGTACCAAATTATAATTACAATCACCTGTTGACATCACCTGTTTCAAATCACATTATTATTTAACCAACTTACCTGATTACAAGCTTTAAATGGCTTCTGTCCAAACTTTTTTTGAAAGATGTTGCATGAACCAAAATTCGAATAAGCGTTTTTTTTTTAGAAAAAAAATAATACAAATTATGAGGATCACATCAAATAATGTTTGTTGTATTGACTGCAATGAAATACAATTTGCGTTTTCCATACTGTCCCAACTTTTTATGATTTGAGGTTGTATATAAATGTTAAAAAATTATCTCCACCTGGTTTATTTGATGGTTGTAAAAGCTCAAAAAAAAGCTGCATTTAAGTAAGACAGCATCTTTGTAGCTATATGAACATCTTGTTGCTTGTGATCAATTGTCAAATGCCCTCCACTCACTAACTCACTCTGGCATGTGTTTCATACGGCAGATGTCCCTTTTGCGACAGAGTACACTAATGCAGAGTTTGTTGAATGACAATAATAATAATCAAAACAAAAGGAAAGTTGCAGCTGTAACTCACAATTACAGTACATTTTATGAAAAGGCCACAATATGTGCCATTTATTGCCTGGGGTTGTAATCTGTATCTCTCGATCACATCCGAAAACTTTCTGATGAGAAAGTCTATGGGTGAGTGAATCTGTGGGTGTCTTCTGATCTTTTGATCTACTTTTGCAAAATAAGCTTACATAATTTACATATGAATCTGAACAAAATTTGCATATTTCTGCTCTGATAATTGCAAAACCATGCCAAATACTGCAGGTTTCCTAATCTGGACTGAAAAGACAACATTGTGCTTTCTACATATTTAGTCTTCAAATCAAACAAAATAATAATTACAGAGGGAATAGTTTAAAACTTGTCTGGCTAGAGTTCTCCAATAACACATCCTGTAATGTTTAAGAATAAGGTGGACAGTAACGTGTGTTTTGTGGCTATTTGAACGCCATTTAATGCTTGTGTTTTTATGATGTGCTTGCTATGTAGACTGCCTAACAAAATCTTTTCGTCGACCATTTGTAAGAGCAACAAATAATAACTTGACTTCTGGATGATCATTTGGAAAAGTGTCAGAAGGTAAATTTTTCGGATGAATCATCTGTTGATCATCACAAATACTGCAGAAGAGGAGGCATTGAAGATGAATCCAAAGAATTTTGATGAACTCTGGGAGTTCTGCAAGAACACTTTCTTTGCCATTCCAGATGACTTTATTATTAAGTTATTAGAGTCATTGCAGAGATGTATGGATGCAGTCCCCCAAGCTGATGGGAGTCACAATATTAATTCTTTTTCCACTGCATCATGACTTTATATTCTATACTGTACATTATTTCTGTTAAGTGACAAGACTTTTGTCTAAGCAAAGTCAGACCTTACTGTCCTAATTAAATCATTAAAAATCAAGGCATGATCATATTTTATTTTGGTAAAATAAGCGTAATCTAGAGGCCTTTGCCTTTCATATAAGCCACTTCTGATACCAAATGATCAACTAGAAGTCAAGTTATTATTTGTTGTTTGTAAAACTTGGATAGGGGACGAGACTTTTGTGAGGCAGTGTACTGTAAGGTGTCCTTGAGTGCTTTGAAAGGCGCCTATAAATAAAAGATATTATTATTACAGTATATACACATCTAATGCCAAGTATAAATCAAACTATTTATATCTGCCACAAATGGTTTCTGGATAAATAAAGCTAGACGTTGATCTGTCAACTGATATGAAAAAACTGCACCTCCAAAAACTTCACATAGGCTCCCAAAAGATCCGAGGATTACAAATCCATGGCTGAAGTAAATTTTTAATGATGTACCCGAGAGACTGAAATATAATTTTCCTTTCTTCAGATTCTCAACCTAATGCTGTTTTTTCAGTATGTACATCTTTTATTGAAAGGTATAAGATGTATCACTTTATCCTCAGATGCAATACAGGTAAGTACATTTATTTTTAATCTCAAAGTGCATTTGAAATAAATGTAAAATCATGTTTTTAGGATACCAAGGATACCAGTGTTTGGGTGTTTATGATTAAATCTAACTCGAGCTCAAATATATGCAACTCTATTATCGTGTTTTCATCTCAAATATTGAAACACTAAATGCGCACTAAAGGAGGGTGCAATGAAGTAGGTATTTACTTAGATTTCTACAAAAGGCAATGCCTTTTGAGTGTTGTTTAGTGAGGTGAGTGAGGATGGAAAATAATCTTTTTACAAATATTGGACAATATATTTGTGCAATTTCTTTAAAAACCTTATAAACTAACCTAAAGAACTTAAACAAATCTGAAATTGCATTTCTTGAACAGCTGATAGACCACAGTGTTATAAACAAGAGGCTGATGCTTATTATTTAGTGAAATACACAATACAATAAAGAGGTAACACCACTTACAATTGAGCGTTTTTCACAGAATTTTTATTTAAGGTTAAAAAAATCTATCATTTTTGTATTGAACTTTCTGGGTACAAATTTTTTTTTTTTATAAATTAACCTACAGAAATCATTTAAATATTTGGTCCCACTTTATATTGTGTCGCTTATACCTGTAAACTTACATGGTAATTAGATGTGTAAGTAGTATGTAACTACAGTGTATGTACACACTGGTACAGAGTATTTACTTTTGTATTACTGGTGTAACTACACTCATGTAACAACCCACTGAATAGTATGTGTAAGTACAAATGTGTAACAGGACATTGGTAACAACACTAGGAAAGTACACATCTGTAACAAGAATTATGTAAGTGCATTGTGTAACAACAATATGTACTTGCAGATGTTTTCCCACTTCCACACCTGTTTGCAGATCATGCACTTGTGAACACTGTATGGCAGAACTAATGCTGCATTAGAAGGTTTCACCTTGTGATACAAGTGTACTTGCATGGTAAATCCACAGGATCCACTCAATATAAAGTGTAAAATGGTCACAAATTACTGTTCATACATTCATTCATTTTCTTTTCGGCTTAGATGGGTTGCAGCTGGAAGGGCATTCACTGTGTAAAACATATGCTGGATAAGTTGGCGGTTCATTCCGCTGTGGCGACCCCAGATTAATAAAGGGACTAGGCCGAAACGAAAATGAATTTTATTTTAAACTTTATATTGTGGACTGTTCCTGCGGAGTTACCATGTAACTACACTGTTATTAAAGTGTTGCATAGAAGATATTTCTACAAGTTACACAGTAATTTGTGACCATTTTACACTTTATATTAAGTGGACAGTTCCTGTGGAGTTACCATGTAAGTACACTGGTATCACAAGGTGAAACCTTCTAATGCAGCATTAGTTCTGCCATACAGTGTTCACAAGTACATGATCTGAAAACAGGTGTGGAAGTGGGAAAATATCTGCAAGTACATATTGTTGTTACACAATGCACTTACATAATTCTTGTTACAGATGTGTACTTTCCTAGTGTTGTTACCAATGTCCTGTTACACATTTGTACTTACACATACTATTCAGTGGGTTGTTACATGAGTGTATTTACACCAGTAATACAAAAGTAAATACTCTGTACCAGTGTGTACATACACTGTAGTTACATACTACTTACACATCTAATTACCATGTAAGTTCACAGGTATAAGCGACACAATATAAAGTGGGACCAAATATTTTAATTAAATGTTATGTCCACTTTAATGATGCGTTTTACTAGAACTGAAATATTCCAATGTTATAAAAGAGCAGCTGAAATTTCTTTGTAAAATTTCATGTCGTTGTAGACATTTAAAAAAAACATTTATGAACAAACTTAAAGAAACAGATACAAATGTAAGTTGCTTTTCATGTCCCCTGTACCACAAATTTTTAGTATAACTGAATGATTGCAATGTTATAAACAAAAGGATGAAGTTTATTTGCAGATTTATACTCTGCAGCAAAGCCGATACAATGTAATGTGAGCTTTGCAAACAGTCTGCTATTGACTGAAGCCTGGTTTATACTCGACGCGACCGCTAATGCGCTTGAGTGCGCGCGGCGAATGTGACGTCATTGCGGTGTTTGCGAAGGTTCACTTTAGGTGTGCTCGACATGATTTTGGCCGGCGGAGCGCATGTTTTTTTTTTGAGACTCGAGTGAACAGTTCGCGCGGCGCCGCATTTGATTTGAGTTAATTATGAAACACTTTGAAGAAATTTTGTATGCCTGTACAGAGAACTTTATGATCCGTGATCATAGAGATAACCAGATGATCAGTAATTCTTGGCTAGAAATTGCAACAGCCATGGGAAAGGAGAAAAGTTTTTGTTAAAAACTTTGGAAAAACCTGAGGGATAAGTTTGTTAAAGGCAAAAGAGGCCATGGCAAAAGTGGAGACCTAGGTACACAGTTACAGAAATATGTTTTTCCACCATTCATAGGTTTTACACTGATGTATGTGTTACAATTTTGAATGTAAAACAATTAATTAGTAGCAAAACTATAAAAAAGGAACAAATTATTTCTTTGATAACTGCAAAGGAATATTTGAACCTATCAGTTTACAGCAGGGGTCATCAACTATATTTGTCAGAGGGCCAGAGTTTTACTAGACAGTCTCCTTGGGGGCCGGACCCCCAAGAAGAAAATCTAATAAAAATCTCATTTTGGCTTAACATTATGTTTAATGTTTATACTTCTTATACTTTTGCGATTTTTTTTTTTTGACAGATATTCTGATTTCGATTTGATATGCGATTTAATTTTGTAGTCAAGTGAATAATTCAATAATCTGTATTTTAGCTTCTTACTGCTAAAATGCAGGGAGTGTTAGTTAAAAAAGGAGCTTAAAAGATTTTAACTTACATTAGCAAACATCTCTGAAATTGTACTTATATATATATATTTATATTTATATGTGTGTGTGTGTGTGTGTGTGTGTGTGTGTGTGTGTGTGTGTGTGTGTTGTGTGTGTGTGTGTGTGTGTGTGTGTGTGTGTGGTGTGTGTGTGTGTGTGTGTGTGTGTGTGTGTGTGTGTGTGTGTGTGTGTGTGTGTTCGTGCGTGCAATGAAAGATAATAAATTTGTATATTAAAAGTATATTTTCATTTGTTTATTATGAAATAATATATATATATATATTATTGTATATAAATTTTTATTATTTTTATAAAACTGTAATATTAAACTTAGTTTAAATGCACATTTGTAAATAAACAGTTAAAAAAGTCAAATAGTGTGATAGCAATTTGACAAAATGGTTTTAAATATATTTTGGTACATCAAAAAGTGTGGTTATGATAACCATTCAACAAGATAATGCAGCAAAAATTAGTTCTTAAAATGTCACTAAAATGTAATATTTAGACCTCATAATTAAATAGAAAATCAGGCGAATAACTGCAAAAATAACCCATTTAAAAAGCTGGCTACAGGCCTGACAGTGTAACGTTAAAAGAATGTTTATTAACTGATAAAAAGAAAGTTTAATAAAGACTTTCGTTTATTTTAGCGGCAGTGCAAATGAAGCATGTCTCAATAGTATTAATGAAAGATGGAGCACAGGCTGTAGTTTTTCTGACAAACTGTTTCAACCGAAATTGCACCTGTTACTCTGAGAGATCAGGAGAACTGGCAGGGAGGGATTATATACTTTTGCATTTAGCTGTTTATTCTGCGTTAAAGTGGGGAAAACATGAGCATTAACGCCATGATTATCATGATGGACTCATTCATTAGCGAACTCGAGTTTATGTGACTTACACTTTTCGTTGAAAAAAGCTCGTTATGTCCTTTTTTGCTGCTGCCATCCTCACCTGTGTGTGTCACAGACCTCACACACCTCGTTCTTTCACGGGGAATTCACCTGCGCTGTTTTGGCGCTGCTTTCCTGAACGCAGCTACAGCCTCTCACATGACAGCAGGGAAAGGCACAGCCTTTCTAGGTTAACATGTCTAGGTTAATATTGATAGCGTGATTTTTTTTTTTAAGTGAATTAACTTATTGGTGGGGACATTTCAATAGTTGGTCCTCCTCCGTGTCCCCTCCGTCCATGCTAAATCTACGCCCCTGCTTTTTAGCAAGACGCTCCTCATGCAGCCGTTGGCGCTTTCCTGTTTGTTATTGTGGGCGTTTCACATAGTTTGGTTGCGCAATTCTGATTAGGCAGTACAAAAGTGTGCTCACTCGATTGGCTAGTAAGGCTGTCACACACAGACAACTGTCACACAGACTGCAGTCATGCATTTGCTCTGAGCGTGGGAAGTTAAATAATATAAATGTCATATCGCAGCCTCTTGCGATTAGCTAATCGCAACGTTCCAAATCGCGGTTGCGATTCGATTTCGATTAATTGCACAGCACTATTGTGGGCTAGAGCTGTAATCGAGCCATAAAAATTAGGCCCGATAGGGTCCGAGCCCGACAGCCGACGGGTACATTTTGATTGACAGCTTTATAAAGCCCGAACCCGTTTATAACCCGACATTATCCAAATGTGCACATGCACACAGCTCTTTTGCATTTTTTCAAGAATGAGTCATTTATATGTTTTAACATAATGTATTCGTAACAAACAAAGGCTATAGGCCACTTGGAAGTTGGAACAAAGAAATAAAATAAGTCCTCTGTAACATCGTAACATCTCAGCACTCTAAATAGGCCTAGGTACATACAGTACACTTAGCCTTTAAATTGGCCAACACACCAACGAAAAGAAGTCTTTCCTAACAAATTAAATTAAAATAAATTCTAAATTATGATGGGTATTTAGCAATAACGAAATTAAGATAAAGGCTCTGCGGGATTTGTTTCGCCACTTCTCTTCACAATCTGGCCTTAAGGCGACGGTGAAGCTGAATATTAAAAGAATAATGCCAATATGATTTTATGGTTTAATTAATATTTATTTATAATTTAAAAACCCTTTACTCACCAAGATTAGGCTACGTTTTTTTGTGGAGGAACATTGTTGAATCCACTGTAAATGGCTTTAGCGCAGTCCTGCGCTCAGGAGGGTGTGTCCAGCAACACCGAACACCCTTTCACTGCTGCTGCTACAGGCCGAGATGCATAGTTATGATCTGGCTAATTTTGCAAGTTTTGGGTAGGAGTGTTTGTTCATCTTTTACCAGCCAAGAACATCCGTTTAATTTTCCATGACAGCAGTTTCAATGTAGCGAGTGACCTCGGCATCTTCCCTGTCAGCTTGCTGTACATATATTGCTGTTTAGCGCTCTACCGTAATATGCAGTGTATGAGTGACCGCCGAAATATCTTGGCGGCTAGAATGATCGTTCTTTTTGGACTGGCGGCTGGCCTGACCGCAGTCAAAATTCGCTCTTTTTAACTTCTCCATCATCATTTGTTTTACCTTTGCAGGGATGGACTTTAATGTTGTAACAAACGATTTGATTACTTTCTCGCGCTAATCGAAACGCATCACATGGCTATTCATTTATTGCACAAGCCTAGCCCGGCCCAACCCGACCCCGTCTAAAATGATATAAATTAAACCCGGGTTTAATTTGCCGGGTCCCGCCGGGTTCGGGCAAAGATCTTCAGCTCTAGTGTGGACCACTATTTTCTTTTAGATCCTCACAATTTTGAAATCCAGTCAGATGATCATCAACTCTGGCCCGCGGGCCGCCAGTTGATGATCAGTGGTTTACAGTATACTAATGCACTGTTTTTCTGGGCTTTACTGGTGATAATGGTCAGGAATGTTGGACCATTATTGCCTTTTTAGCATAAGTAGAGGACAGAAACTAGCCAGACAGTAATGTGTAAATTGTGGAGTGAGCTAAATCTAAAAAATATCTGTATTCTTTAGTAAGTGTACTTTTTAGCTTTTATTCTTGCCATAATAAAAAAATATTTGTAGAGCAACCCATGTCCTGTTGTCAATAATATTTCAATAAACTTTAATAGGTAAAACTGTCCGAGATATGAACAAAAGCAAGTGATACATCAAAATTTGATAAAAATTTTTTTGAATGATTATAAAAATCCTTATAATCTTTAAAATAATTTATAAAAATAATAAAAATAATTAGTTTAAAAATGTTGAATGATATTAATGGTATGACGTAGTTCCGGAAACTTTCTACTTCTCTGTTTATCCGTCTTACTTTACGGTCAGTTTCTTTTGACCGCCCCGTGTCGTTATAAAGAATATCACAACGGCGAATGCGGCAAGTATAAAAGCCTCATCTGGTTCGCGACGTGCGCACACAATCAGCGGAGATGCACAATGTGGCGCCAGGCGAAAGTATAAATCCAGCTTGATGGGGTAGTTAAAACAATGCTGGATTTAATTCATTGCATGAAAGAACCAAAGCAAGCAAGCTTGTATAAATTGAAGGGTCAAAGAAAGCCTGAATATGGTCATGTACAATTCAGATAAATAAGGTTTTTTTCTTCACAAAATTTGACTAAAGTCATAAGTGAATCCAACGCAATCTCACGGCAATTCGTAACTTTTTGATTTAGTGGATAATTTGTATGAATTCGTACGATCTAATTTGTACAAATTAGTACGATTTGCTCATCACCCAATGACGGTTGGGGTTAGGGAATACTTACGTTTCCTCGTGAGAACAATTAACAATTAATTCTAGCAGAACAATTAACAATTGTTTAACCATCAGAATACAAAACAACACATTGGAAAGTTGTCAAATGTAATGTACAAAACATTGTAATTATTTATTTTAAAATTAGGTACTCAAATTACTGTAATTGAGTAGTTTTTTCTCAGGAACTGCAATTTACTAAGTAATTTTAAAAATGTGTACTTTTACTTTCCCTTGCTTATTTTACTTTTACTCCACCATTTTCCTTCAACCTGCAATAACTACTTTTTTGTCTATGGGGATTGGCTGAGTAAAAAAAATCAGTCCTGCGATTCCTGTCCAATCAAATCGCACATTGCAACTACTGTACATCACATCCTACTGAACAACCTCAAGGGCGCTTTATAAATGCAGCCAACCGTTTGGAAGCTTGGAAGATGATGTCCAAAATCGTTACACACAATGACCCAGAGACTGTTTAGACTGCATGTCACTGATGATATGATGACAGATCATATGCAACAGATGCTACTGTATGATGACTGAAATCGCCAAATGACCTCAAACAAGAACTAAATGCACTACAGAATGTTATGTTTTCACACACTTGAGTAATATTTACATAGAGTAAAAGTATTTGTTGTAAATATTACTCAATCTATCTATCCATCCATCCATCCATCCATCCATCCATCCATCCATCCATCCATCCATCTATCTATCTATCTATCTATCTATCTATCTATCTATCTATCTATCTATCTATCTATCTATCTATCATTTATTTTCATTATATTACATTATATATATTTTAATCATTTGTTTGATTCCTGATGTTTCAATCTTTCAGAATATATTTTCTCTATATTTTGCTTTGAAGTGCAAACAAAATCCAGTAAATATATAAAACACAAGTCTCATGGTTAAAAAATTATACGTATATACACCCACACCTCCCCTACACAGGAATAAAATTCTTATCTGGTGGAAATCAACGTTTTATTATTCCACAATGTGAGCTCTCTTTACATCTCTTAACTGGATGTTTATGTAAATGATTAATGTTTAAGTCACTGAGCCTTTAAATGGCCGCTGAGCAGTTATTACAGCCAGAATATCATTTGAGTGCAAGCAAGAAAAAAAAACTGCAGCTCCATAATGTAGTGGTGCTTTAGTTTAACTCAAAGCCATAACCAATGTACAGAAGCTCTATACTGCTTTATTGAAACACATCCATTACCATCACCATGGGAACTGCACTTTTCTTTCTCCTTAGCGCACAGCAAACAGCAACATGGTGTTTGCAGAAACATAACCCACACCAGAATCAACACTGTAATGACATTTCTATTAAACTGAGCCTGTTTAGTGTCTATGCTTGAAGGCATTTAACACTTGTGAAAGTTGAAAAATGTCACAACACTAATTAAATCTGTGAAAAAAAGTTCCACTGCGTAGCTTTATTTTTGATGAGAAAGGTGTATTTAGAGCTGCTATTTTTCCTTCTTAAACACTGTGGCTAAGCAGGGAAATGACTCAACAAACGTACTTGACCAATCTCTGAACCCTTTTTACTATTTAATAAGCCCAAAAGGCAAAAGACAGGGTTGTGAAAGCTAAGATAAATGTGTTATGAATAACTATGACTACATTTCCATATCAAACACCGTAACTTACTGACATCACCATTAACAGTGCTGGCCATTTGTTGCAAAATCCTGACTTTTGAGATCTCAACTGAACAGCTTATACAGAAGACTGGCTTTTAGACAGGAATAAGTAAACTGATTAAAAACCTAATTCACCTCTTCACTGCTGAAAAAATATAGTGCTGTGTAGCGCTGTCATCTCACAGCAAGAAGGTCGCTAGTTCGAGCCTCTGAGTTTGCATGTTCTCCCTGTGTTCACATGGGTTTTCTCCGGGTGCCCCAGTTTCCCCCACAGACCAAAGACATGCGCTATAGGTTAATTAGGTAGGCTAAATTGGCCGTAGTGTATGTGTGTGAATGAGAGTGTATGGGTGTTTCCCAGTGAAGGGTTGCAGCTGGAAGGGCATTCGCTGTGTAAAACATATGCTGGATAAATTGGTGGTTCATTCCGCTGTGGCGACCCCTGATTAATAAAGGGACTAAGCTGAATAGAAAATGAATGAATGAAAATAAAATAAACACCAAGTACACTGTAGTGTACCCAAACTGGATTTAGACATTTACAAGATTAGTTCCTTCCTGATTATTTATTTAGGTGACCCAAAATGTATAAAAGTTTGAAAACTTTCTTCAGCACAATTAGGGCTTTAGATAATACATTACAGATTTTTTTCTACATTTAATGAAGTGAATGCTCAACATAGAGAATTGTTGATGATACTGCTAAAATTCATATCTAGGTAGATTTAAAAACAATGCTGTTAAACGATTAAGCAAGTCTAATAGCACAGAGATTTAAGCTTGTGTTTACATAATTTTGTATATACTGTATAAACTCATTATATAAAAATACACACATCCATGTATATACAGTTGAAGTCAGAATTATTAGCCCCCCTGTTTATTTTTTCCCCCAATTTCTGTTTAACAGAGAGAAGATTTTTCTTCAACAAATTTCTAAACATAATGGACTCTTTTATAACGATCTAGGCGCAAAGTCTAAAGCGCAGGGCGCACAAGCATTAAGGACGTGTCGGAATCCCCTTTTGCTATTTTAAGGATGGAAAAATACGCTCTGCGCTGCGGCGCATGGTCTAACAGGGTTGAGCTTATTCTCCTAATGAGTTATGGGTGTGTTTTGAGAATAAACCAATCAGAGTCTCATCTCCCATTCCCTTTAAGAGTCAGTTGCGTCACGCCATGGCGCATTTGCTATTTACATGGCGAACTTTGTAAGTGGAAAAACGGAACACTTCACTAGGGAGAAAACAGTTAAACAGACCATCTGCAGCAAGAGGATAAAGAACGAGCCTCCTCCAATCTGCCTTTTCTTTCACTTTCTCTTTCTCTCTTTTGTGGATAAGGAAACATCCATTAGCCTACATAATTAATTTTGTTTGTTAAGCGCAAAGATGTGTTTCAAAACTATTTCTAAATCCAGTTTTAATTTTCAGCAAACGAATAAAGGAACAATAATAACAAAGTGTGGTCAAGTTATGTTCAAACCACGACCTATTCTTATGCCCCATATGGTCCAAAACCTGACAGGTGGACAAATCTAAGCTTGTTTTTAATCAAACAAATATAAATATGCATATAATAAATAATACTGCTAATAATAATAACATTATACAAAAGCAAGCTGTCGTGAATAAACTGAAAAAAATCCCCGAGGTAAAGGCATAAAGGCAGTGTTATTTATACTCATGTAGAAAATAATAATGTTTGTAATATTTTATTCCTTTAATTCTTTTTCATTTGTAAAGATATTTACGCAATGCTGTACATCCTGCATGTTTTAAGCAATGTGTAAGCGAGGCGCACAACTAACGTGCACTGGACTTTAGATCTGCTTTCAGCTGATCTATTGCGTAGTCTATTTTAGTTACTCAAAATAGCAACATGCCAACAATGCGCCTTAACACACCTTTTTTCTAGACCGAAACACCCATGAGTCCACAAAGTGGAGCAAATGGATTTGCTATTTAAACAACATGCCGGAAAACGTGAAAATTAAGGTTGCGTTGGTCTGAAAATAGCAACACGTTGGGGCAAACACTTGCGCCTTATTTCTTTGCTCTGTTAAACATAATTTGGGAAATATTTAAAAAAGAAAAAAAACAATTCAAAGGGGGCTAATAATTCTGACTTCAACTGTATGTACAAACAAAGAAAATGTTTATTTATATATAAAACATTTATATTTTACATACATTTACTTTTGCAGCTGGCTAAATATGGACTTATAAAATAATTTAATATAAATTTAAAATTTAACCATTTTGTATCTGTATGCTCTGAATTTTTTCTGTACATATTATCAGTGAATGAATGAATAAATGAATGAATGAATGAATGAATGAATGAATGAATGAATGAATGAATGAATGAATGAATGAAAATGAATTTTTGAATTATAAATGGCAAGTGTCATATCAACTAGCATTATTTACAAGAATAAAGCACAGGTACATTTTTCAAACCATACATTTAACAATATCCAGGTTGGACAGCTTTCAAAATATGAAGTAGCACACAAACATTTTCATGATCAGTTAAAAATGTTCTTTAAAATTCACCTGGTAATGTCATTTTCTGTTCAAAATAAAGATTGATGAATTAAAATATGAATTGTTGTATGAATACAAAAATGACTGGATGCTTTCTAGACGTAAAAAAAAATGATAGCAAATATAGTAAATAAAAATAAAAACAGAAATTGTCGCACATTTTTTGCCATTTAAAACTAGAAAAAGTTGCTCAGAAAAGCAGCACAAGCTCTGAAGAAGCAGCTTTATTTTCCACTTGGGTTGATATATTTGCATCTTAAGTGTTCAAAAGCTTTTTGGGATTATTTGAAGCTTTTTCACCAGTGTAGTCAACAATAAGTGGAAAATAAAACACCCTTTTTGGTGTATTTGTGTGAGATGCTTGACTGCACATGTTCCATGTTCTGGGCCATTAAGTAAAGGGGTGCAGATGAAGATTTGAGTTTACCTGTTGAGTGGGTACAGTTTCCCGTGTTCTGCCTGAGGGTCTTGCTGGCGAATGGCTCTGATAGCAGTTGGAGCAGTAAACATGCAAGCTGTGCCGTGCTCAGACATCACACGGAAAAAGGCCCCGGGATCTGGAGTCCCTACAGGTTTACCCTGCGGAAACAACGACTGCTTACAACATCTGAATATTGAAATAAAAGACAAATATCCTAAAGAGGTCCTATGATGCTCTTTTAAAAATGTTTATTTGGTGTACTAGAATATGTTAGCATGTTTTAATGTATAAAGTGCATTATTTTTCAATTCTGTACACTTTGAAAGTTTCGGTTTCATGAAGCCCCTCCTTTCAAAAGGCCCAGAGTGCTCTGATTGGCCAGCTGACAGAGTTTGTTATGATTAAACAAACACCTCACGTGTGTTACAAGTTATAAATCCCCTAAAAATTTTAAGTTCCAGCTTCCAATGACTTGGAGTAACTGTAAACCCAAAGCGCTCTATCATACACCCAGCGCAATAAGGCGCAAGATGTATATGGCATGAGATGTTGCTTTTTTCAGATCAATGCAACAGTAACTTTCATGTTTTGCGCCACTTTGTTTAAATAGCAAATCCATTTGCGCCACTTTGTGAACTCATGGGTGTGCTGGTCTAAAAAGGATGTGTGTTAAGGCGCATTGTTGGCACATTACTATTTTGAGGAACTGAAACAGACTGTGCCACTGACCAACTAAAAGTTCAGCACAGAGCGCGTTAGTTATGCGCCTATGCAAGTCCAAACGCTTACACATTGCTTAATACACACAGGATGTACATCAATATGCAAATATCTTTACATATGAAAAAAATAAAGGATTGAAATATTACAAAAAATATTATTTTCTACATAAATATAAAAACCACTGCCTCCATGACGTCTTCACCTCGGGGGTCTTTTTCCAGTTTATTCATGACACTTTGCATTTGTATAATATCATTATTATTATTAGCAGTATTATTTATTATATGCATATTTTATATATATTTTTTTAAGTATAGATTTGTTCATCTGTCGGGTTTTGGAGACGTATGCATCACCATGACGGTCATAAGAACAGGACATGTGTTTGGATATAACTCAGTTTTTGAGCACCCTTTGTTATTATCGTTCATTTATCCGTTTGCTGAAAATAAGAACTGAATTTAGAAATAGTTTTGAAACAAATCTTTGTGCTTAACAAACAAAATTAAATATGTAGGATGATGGATGTCTTCAGTGGAGTGCGTACAACACCGTTTCCTTACTCCACAAAAGTAAAGGAGTAAAGTAAAGAGTAAAAGTAAAGAAAAAAAAAAGAGACCGAATGGTGCAGTCTCATTCAAACAGATGCTCTGTTTAACTGTTTTCTTGGTAGTGAAGCGTTCATTTTTTCCACTTACAAAGTTCGCCATGTAAGTAGCAAATGTGCCATGGTGCAACACAACTGACTCTTAAAGGGAATTGGAGATGAGACTCACATTGGTTTAATGCAAGTTTTGCTCAAGACACACCCATAACTTATTAAGAGAATAAGCACAACCCTGTTAGACCATGCGCCAGGGCGCAAACCGTATTTTTCCGTCCTTAAAATAGCAAAAGTGGATTCTTTTTTGCATTAATGCTTTTGCGCCATGCGCTTTAGACTTTGTGCTTAGATCGTTAAAATAGAGCCCAAAGAGTTAATAATGTATGTGGTTTAACTTTTATCAAATCAGTCGGAAACCAACTTTGCAAGTTTAACTTGAGCAAAACGTTTTACAGTAGAATGTTTTTTTTTATCTTATTTTAAGTTCATAAATGGTTCTTTACACAAGCACACTTTTGGGTTTTACTGTTCATAAACAGTGCTATAAATAAATCCTAATGACGGTTTCCTTACATTTGTTTCTTTTTTGAAAGTCCAAAACAAGTGCAATTCCTTGTTGTCAAATATTTATTAATGCCAAAATGTACTGAAGATATATGAAGGGCTTAAAACATTGTAATTCGCCACGGCATTAATTTATAAAGTCATGGCTTTAATGTTGTATGCACTGCAAAAAAGAATTATCTTCAGGAATTTGCTCAAATATAAATCAATATCTATAAATCAAGTTAATTGCTGATGAAAAAAAGTCAGTTTAAAATTAAATGAGTTTGTGCCTAAAACAGGAACAAATATTTGTTAGTGCGGTACGAAAATGAATTATTATAAGGTTTAACTGTGGAATTCTGTGTGGAATACATTAGCAGACATTTCCTCTGGTTTTAATTATAAAATCCTTTAATGTTGATTACGTTTTGATTAGTTATACAAAAAACAACAACAAGACTTGTCAAGTCATTTCAGCAAATGTATCTTGACTTTAGAATCTTTAGACATTTGCACTGAAAAACGAGACAAGAATACAAATAAAAAGCATTACTGCAGTATGATCAGAAAGTACAGTAATAGCAATATCAATATTCTGGTGTCTGGGAGCACATTTATTCAAACCTTAAGCTATTAAACAACTCACAGTGTACTCCTTACACATTTACATTTAGAGAGAATATTGACATTTTGCGTTCCCTTCAAATTATTCATTACATTTCCTTTACTTGATTTTAAAGTTTACATTCATAAAGCCCGCAGAAACCCTGTAATATGCTGCATCTCATTCATTGACAACAACATAAACATTTACAAGCCACCAAAGTAACTTGTTTCTTAAATGTTGATCTAAATACATGCCAATTTCACAGTTTATAACCATAAAATATGCTAATTGTAAAACATTAACAGAAAATACAACTTACAGTAGCAATCATCAAATTTACAGCCAGCCAAACGTGGAAACTCTGTTCTCAGTAGAGTTTTCCAGAAGTAAATACAACATGAGAAGCCATTTATGACCAATTTCCAACTAGAAAATGGGTATTTACAATAATTATGCTGTAAAAGTAGCAATACATCATGACTATACGCTGCAATTCACTGAAGTGACACCATCTTTGTATGCATTTGCTTTTGAGCAACATCATGCTAACATTACAACCTGTGATCTAGATGTCTGCATAAGCAATATCTAAAATGCTCAGGTAGCAGAAAAAAGAAAACTTTTGTTGGAAACTAGTTTACCGCCTGCAGTTTTATACATATAAAACAGATCCAGAAGCTGCTAAAGTTCTATTGTTTTGGAGTAAAAGAATTTTTCAAACATTTTGGAAGTGCACTCAAGAGTCTCTGTGTCAGTCTGGATCAGCACGGGCATTTGCAACGGTTGGGGAGTGAATATTAAATCAAGGATGTTTTTGAAATGGAGAGTGGCTTGGAAAGGTGCCCGGGTGGCAGATGGGCAAAACGTATGGCAAAGAAACAGAATAATAGTTGCAGAGAGATTGCACACACAAGAAGCCTTGCACAACGCTGAGCTGTTCAAATATTCATGTCTCTGCCACGCTGCTCACAGAGAAAGCTCTCAGAACTAAACAATGACTTCATTTTAGTGAGGACAAATCAAACAGATCACATATGAATCTCTCATCTTCTTTCGTGAATAGCATTTGTATTTCAATTGAAACAAATGGTCAGTAAATTTCAAAAGTTGTGCAACAGGCTTATATTTTAATTTCTAAGACAAGCTCTGCACAAAGAAAACGAACAATTATTGTGACCTCTGGGTGTTGTTATAGAAACAAAAATGGTTGGCTGATTCTGAAGAAAGAAAGGCAAAATAAATAATGGCTGCCAAAGAATAACTGTTCAACTGAGCAAGAAAGCAGGTTTGTATTTGATTTATTAAAATGTAAAAACAAGAGCCTGCATCTGTCGCACTTCTGCATCAATCAGTAATTGGCAGGCATTTAATGTTTGTTTTGTTTTCCCCATTGAATCACTTCTTGGCATTAAACATAAACGATCCAATATTAAACAGATTTCAAAGTGAGTGATGTTGCCCAGCAAATAAAACGGTTTATTAAAATAGTTTAAGTTTTCTTTCTACAATTGGGTTTACAAAAACAATGTTGTTTTTGTTTGTTGTAATTAATTTTGGCAGGTAACACTGTGTCCTTACTAAACGAGATGTGGAAAGATTTCAACGACAAGCAACTCAGCTATCTGAACCAAATGCAATACGGCACGACAGAAACCTTTAAATACCAGCCATTTATTTAAATACCAGCCACTGCACTCCAGACTAAATGGTAAGGGTTATAATCTAATTAATCATGAATCCTCTTTAAAAGTATTAAAGTGCTTAGGTGACTTGTTGAGTCACAGTTCTGACTTTCATTTTTAAATTATTAACTATTTTTTATTATTTTCAAGATCTGAATTAAACAATGCACTGCTGTTTTCAGTATGGCAATAAATGTCATGTAAAATGGTGTTCAAACTTACATTGGTGGCACTCATTGATAGAGTGTAAACAATGAGAATAACAGTGTTTTTTATCGTAGGAGTGCTCTGAGCTCAAACGGCTCGAAAGTAACTTTTGTTTTTTCAAATATTTTCTTCGTTTTGGATAAAAAACTGGGATGCATTTTGAAGACTGGACCTTTACACTTATTTGTATGCTATTGTTTCTTGGAATCGTTCCGACTGATTAGGACTACAGGCGATGAAACATAAGCATAACCATGCATTTTGTGCATGTTTAAATGTCTGGTACTTCAGGATTTGATTTAACCCTTTCCTCTCTGGTGCACAGATTTAAAAAACAAGTTCATAACATCAATCTAGAGTGTGATAGCTTTCAAATGATGCCTTGTTTTTGATAAATGGTTGAATATTTTAATTTAACAAAGGTAAAAAATTCTACAGACTCGCCCTGTCATGCCCAGAGAGCCCATGGGCAAGCTAAAGTATTAAAGGTCCCTTGAAGGGCTTTAAAATGTGCATTTTTATTTAATGTTTCAGGTAATCTCAACCAAAACATGAAGAGAAGGCGGGACATAATGTAGCTCATCCCCTTTTTATAAAGCAGCCAATAGCATTTTGATTTATCATTGCTCTGCCAGTGAGAGTGATTGAGCTCAAGCGCATTAAATGAAAAGCGTCTTGAAGGGGGCGGGGCATGTCAGATATAAGATAGCATTTCATTTGTCACAATTTGATGAGAAACTGAAGTATGAGGTTTACATGAATAAAACCGTTCATCTAATTAGGTGGAAGTGAAAAACTGCAAACTTTACATGTTTATATCAGATTTATATGTTCTAAATGGGAATTTTGTCACTGTTTTGGAGCACACTAGCTTATAGATATCCTAAAAACTAACAATATTGTTACTAACTGATTCATTTCATTTAATCAGGACCTTTAACACTGTAATGTAATGTAATGTACTGCGTATTTATATAGCGCATTTATTGTGTATGGCCATACCCCCAAAGTGCTTCACAATAATGAGGGGGGTCTCTCCACTTCACCACCAGTGTGCAGCATCCACTTGGATGATGCGATGACGGCAACAGGACAAAGGCGCCAGTGCGCTCACCACACACCAACTATTGGTGGAGTGGAAAGACAGTGATAGAGCCAATTCGGTGGATGGGGATGATTAGGAGGCCATGATAATAAGGGCCGATTGAGGGACTTTGGCCAGGACACCAGGGTTACACCCCTATCTTTACAAGAACTGCCATGGGATTTTATTGACCACAGAGAGTCAGGACCTCGGTTTAACGTCTCATCCGAAAGACGGCGCCCACTGACAGTATAGTGTCCCCTTCACTATACTGAGGCATTAGGACTCACACAGACCACAGGTTGAGCGCCACCTGCTGGCCTCTCGAACACCACTTCCAACAGCAACCTAGTTTGTCTATGTGGTCTCATATGCAGGTACTGAGCAGGCTCAGCCCTGCTTAGCTTCAGTGAGTAACCGGTCTTGGGTTGCAGGGTGATATGGCTGTGGCACTGAATAAAGCCCATAATCTGTACCTGGGGTGATCATTGTCATTGCTGTTTATGCTGTTGTTTTGCTGCGACATCACAGAAATACAAAGCATTTCTAAAATATATATTTTGCGCGAGCAATGGTTAGGAAAAAACCTCCTTTTAACATGGACAAGATAGATTTTATCTGAGGCTACATTTGAGGCTGTTTGTATAAAAAAAATGAAAACTACTACTGAACTAATCAATCAAGGTTTGTCATGTTGCATAGGTTAAATGAAAAAGCTTGAATCAACTATCGGTGTACATAATCCCGAAAGACATTAATTAAAACAGACTGCAGGTTTTTTGGTATGGATATTGACTTTGTATGAGAGATCTGCTGAAGTCAAACTTCCATTAACGCAGAGTAATAAATTCTGTGAGCATCTCCCAGTTTCTCATGTGGAGCGAGACAACACATCTAATCAGCAGAAGAGACGCCGCTGCTGAATTCACCTTGACAGAAAAACCAAACATAGTCTGATCACCTCCCGCCAAGTGCAAATGATTTTAGTATTCATGCTGTGATGTCAGCTCAGACTCAAAGAGGAGAACCAGTTTAAAACTATGAGAGCTGCTCTTTTTCCAGTACAAAAGCCTGGGACATGCAAGTGCCAGAGTCAGTAAATTAAGGTGTTTGCTTTAGACGCTTACTTAATTCTCCCTTCCATTCAATTCCTATGAGAAGAACTGCTAAATAAAGTTGGGTATGTGTTTTTTTGGGTACCTGTGGCAAATCGATATTTAAAAAAAAAAAGAAGCAATGATGCCTGAAATCATACTTAAAAAGAACCACAAACATCATTGGATAACATTAAAAAACTGCCTTTTAAGGGCATGAATATCTTTAAACCTAACAGGATATTAAAAGTTTAAACTATATGTAACATACACATAAGCACAAAACACATTAATTCTGTAAGTGAGCAGTAAATAACACTACTAAAAGTAACAACAGTTTCAGTACTTTCCAGTAGTAGTAATAACTGCAAAGTAGTCCATATTTTTGATTTTGCAAAAAGCTTATGATCAATAAAAATGTCATAAAATCAGCACATCTGTGGTTATTGCGGTTTTAATCAGCGTTGCTTTTGCGCAATTTTTCTGTTTCTTGTCTGAATGTTAAACAAACAATGGTCAGATCTTGTGGACAATTTAAGTAGTGCAAAAAAAAATCAGAGGACGTGCGAGTTGCTCATACATCTCATGCACAATTAGAAAAATCAGGCTGCAAGTATACAGTAAGCAGGTTTAACAATGTCTACAAATTACAATATACACTGATTTTATTACTTCATTCCTTACTTCATGCCTTAGTCCCTTTATTCATCTGGGGTCGCCACAGCGGAATGAACCAACTTATTCAGCATATGGTTTACACAGCGAATGCCCTTCCAGCTGCAGCCCAGTACTGGGAAACACCCATACAAACTCATTCACACATATACACTATGGACAATTTAGTTTACCCAATTCACCTATACCACATGTCATTGGACTGTGGGGGAAACCGGAGCACCCGGAGGAAGCCCATGCATGCCAACACAAGGAAAACATGCAAACTCCACACAGAAACGCCAACTGGCCCAGCTGGGACTCAAACCAGTGACTTTCTTGCTGTGAGGCAACAATGCTAACCACTGAACCACCGTGTCGCCTCTACTGATTTTATATATTGTTTATTACTAATTTCACATAGCCTATTGATTTCTTCAAAATAAAAAAGTATATTTCCAATCATCTACTTTACAGAACTTTACTAGAACTTGGTACCTGATACTTTTTAATGAGCACTTTAGATCCAAGCAAACTATATATTAACCAAAACAAAGTATACACAATGCTAATCACCTTATTGGTCAGAGACAATTGTCCAGGATTTCTGCAGGTTTCACCAAGTCAAATTTAATACTTTTTAAGACCCTTTTAAGAGCACTATGAATGAGATTTAAGACTTAAAGAGGGCTAAACATTAAGGATTTTTTGTAATGGCCCAGTTGGTCCATTATAATAAACCAGGGGTCCTCAAACTTGTTCCTGGAGGGCCGGTGTCCTGCAGATTTTAGCTCCAACCCTAATCAAACACACCTGAACAAGGTAATCAACGTCTTACTAGGCATACTTGAAACACCCAGGCAGGTGTGTTGAGGCAAGTTGGAGCTAAACCCTGCAGGGACACCGGCCCTCCAGGACCGAGATTGGTGACCCCTGTAATAAACCAAAGATATTTATATCTTAATCACATATTTTAATCTCTCAAAACAAGAAAACTCTAGCTGTATACACTTTTTTATAATTTATAAAACCTTAATTTTAATTTTAAAATATTATGTCAACTCACACTTCTGCTTTTGCGTAAATGGAAGATCTTGTTAAGAGATATATTATTTATATATAAATGATTTAGATGGATTGTTGGTGATTGGAGGGGTTTTAAAATTAGGAGCTGTTTAAAATAATATAAGACCTACAACACAATATTTCTGTGAACTTAAGACTTTTTAAGGCCTAAAATTTTGTTTTTGAAATTTAGGACATTTTAAGGCGTTTTAAGACCCAGCAGACACCCTGTCATCACTACCAGCGCCATTGGATTTTTGACCCTAGACAAACTCAATAATTTACATAATCAGCACAGTCACTGTCCAAGAACACCATTCCATCAGTAGCATGCCTTATGAGTTGGTTTGTGTCATTCATTGGTTAATGCTGTAACAAGCAATAATTAAAACCACTTTAAGCAGTACAAAAATGCAGTGGAAATACAAACCGAGCATATCCAAAACAAAAGAACCGAAACCTTGCTGAACCACACCATATTGGCTGCACCACAATAGCAATAATCCCACACACTGTAAGTGATACTAGATTAAATTCCAACTAAATCAAGCACCGTTCAAGTAACAGTTCATGTCCGAACCGCACCCTACTGCACAGCATGGCTATAGACGCCAGTGTTCCATAAAGTTTCAGTAACAAACCTTCTAAAGCCTTCAAATTTCACCGTATGGACTTATGAGACCTTAGTTCTGCTAAATCACTACAGCAGATAATTGAGTGTTAGCTAGCGCATCCACAGGTCAAATGCTATTACACATCAACACACATTTTAACACACACATTCCCATACCTCATAGAGCACAGTGGTGTTGCCGTGTAGAAGTGGACCGTAGCAGATATACGAGTGGCCCACCACCCAGCCAAGGTCAGACGCAGCCCACCAGACCTGACAGAGAGAGACGTGTAGGTTAAACTGTGCAGGAAAGTGAGAACAAAAGCTTTTTCACGGAGTCAAGTCATAGCTTTATCCTCATTTTTCCTTGTTGTTCTAACCCTTTATGTTGTCTATATTAATACTGTCATTGTTGTAAAAGCTGACATTATCAAGTGTAACCTTCACAAACACAAACATTTATGATCATTCAAAAGCATTCGATGAATAAAGCCTATATGAACTGTGCTAAAATGACTCTATAAATCAAGTTATGAAAGCAAAAAATATATATTTCTGTATTTTGTTATGTGTAAAAGATGTACATCTATATAAAAAGCAAAAGTGCTGTTTTCCATAATAATAATGTGATCGCAAATATGAAATTGATTTTATGCAACAGTTCTGCAAATAGGAAGTCTATATTATTTGAGTGACATTTCAGACACAATACTGTATATTTTTTATATTTGTTTTCTGTTTTGTCAAAGAAACAAGGCCAGAGAAGAGCATTTGTGAATCTAAGAAGAATACGGTGTTTTTTGTTTTTGTTTTGTTTTTTTCTGAATGAATCAAGGGAATAAATAAAATGATTCAATGATCCTTTTGTAAATAGAGAGACACTTTCTTAGTTTCTGAACAAATTGTCTTTTTTCCTAATGTTGCTATCTTAACAGTTGGGAAGTTGAAATCATTGATCGATAATCATTCATTTGAAACTTCACGTCAACTTGAACCTAATGAGAAAACTGCCTGTGGAAAACATTTGAATTGGCATGGATTCCTACTGAAACTCTGAACATTTAACATTGACCTAAAGAGATAAAGGCTGTTTCTCAGTATGCTTTCTCATGTAACGTCATCATCAATCAGCAAAGTTTAGTTCCAAAACTCAAGACCAAAAGAACAGAGGAAGGGTGAAAGGATGTGTTCTTGACATCGAGGATGTTTCGATGCAGACTTGAGCGCAAAACTCGCTCGAGAAGTCCTAGAAGTCATTGAGGCTGAATAAAGGAGATGGGAAGCGCAGCACTTTATTCATTCATTCATTTTTTCTTTTCAACGTAGTCCCTTTATTAATCTGGGGTCGCCACAGCGGAATGAACCGCCAACTTATCCAGCATACGTTTTACACAGCGGATGCTCTTCCAGCTGCAACCCATCACTGGGAAACACCCATACACTCTCATTCACACACATACACTACGGACAATTTAGCCTACCCAATTCACCTGTACCGCAGGTCTTTGGACTGTGGGGGAAACCGAAGCACCTGGAGGAAACCCACGCGAACGCAGGGAGAACTTGCAAACTCCACACAGAAATGCCAACTGACCCAGCCGAGGCTCTAACCAGCGACCTTCTTGCTGTGAGGCGAAAGCACTACCTACTGCGCCACTGCGTCGCCATTGTTAGCATTAGTTTATTAATTTTAGCTGGTGTTAGTTTGAAACTTTGCAACTTTAAATTAGGGCACAACAAATTGTTGCCCTTGCGCAGCACTTTATATAGATTTATTATTAAAGTTTAAAAATATAACTTATTTATCTCAGGGATTTCCTAAATGAGAAATGTGAAAGTAAACATTAACATGAAAATCTTAATAATGTCATAAACACATTAAGGGAGTTTATTTGCTTAAATTCTTATTAAATCTATTTGTATTGTGCAAAGTATATTTGTAAGGTTTTTATGCATGTTATATATACTGAAAAGGGGAAAAGCAATAAATAGTTGAATGAATGCGGTAATGTTTTAATAATTGTCTATTAAAAACGTGTGAAAGTTACGTGACCATCAGGAAGAACGCAGCATCTCATTTCTTAGAGAATGCATTCTCTAATCTCGCTAAGTTCGTTCTTCTGACGTGACCTAGCAAGACCAGTCTTCACAAAAACGCAAGTCCTTTTATTGCGTTCTTGGAATTGAGAAGCAAAATAACTATTTATTCACCAATTTTAAAGATTGTTGGAAACTGGTAGCCATTGCCATCCATAGTAAGAAAAACAAATGGAAGTGGCAACTAGTTACTGACATTGTTAAAAATGTATTATTTTATGTTCAAGAAAATAAAGAAACAGATTTGGGAAAAGTGGAGGATGAGTATATGATGACAGAATTTCCATTTTTGGGCAAATTATTCTGAATCCTTACAAATAAGTAAGTAGAGCTGCAGGTTCTGCTCAATTTGTCGATATTTTACTGCCATCGTTACAACCATTCTACGCAGAATTTTAATTAGCTTTCTAATGATCCCTCTTTTTAAACTTGGGAAGAATCAAAAAGTCTCTTTTCTCTATAGATAAATAAAAAATGCATTCCCCGTGACATGATCTTTTACAAAAAATAAAAAAAGCATAGATTATGACCCACCTCACCAGGAGCCAGTCCATAAACATTAGACATGGTCCAGTTTAACATCACAGCATAACCTCCTGAATCTCTGACAACACCCTGGTGAGATGAAAAGAAGAGCACAGGAAACACACATTACTGTTAGTTAGTCCTGACAGGGTTTCCTTGAATTAATCGTGATTGCTTGCAATATCCTGTTTTTATCCACTTTAAATTCTAGTCACCTCTTTCAAATGAAGGAATTTCACACCACCACGGAAATACCATATAATCTTTCTGTCCTTTCTATCTTATGAGACTGCTCCATTAAAACTAGCTTCAACTGAATGCAAATCACTCCAGCTTTGTTATACTACACTTGTCAAATAATTCATTTATTCATTCATTTTTCTTCCGCTTAGTACCTTATTTATCAGGGGTCGCCACAGTGGAATGAACCATCTACTATTCCAGCATATGTTTTACGCAGCATTATTTATTATTAATTAGTAACATTAATATCCATTACTACACATTAATTACCATAAACTAACAATGAAAAACTTCTAAATAGTTTATTAATCTTAGTCAATATTAAGTTAAACATTTATTAATACATTACAATCAAAGGTTGTGTCAACAATTTGTTGTGTCCTAATTTAAAGTTACATCCTAATTTATTAGATATGTTTCTAACTAACACCAGCTAAAATTAATAAACTAATACTAACAATGGCGATGCGGTGGCGAAGCAGGTAGTGCTGTCGCCTCACAGCAAGAAGGTTGCTGATTCGAGCCTCGGCTGGGACAGTTGGCATTTCTTTGTGGAGTTTGCATGTTCTCCCGCGTTCGCTCGGGTTTCCTCCGGGTGCTTAGGTTTCCCTCACAGTCCGAAGACATGCGGTTCAGGTGAATTGGGTAAGCTAAAAAATTGCCTGTAGTGTATGTGTGTAAATGAGAGTGTATGAGTGTTTCCCAGTGATGGGTTGCAGCTGGCAGGGCATCCGCTGCTTGAAACATATGCTGGATAAGTTGGCGGTTCATTCCGCTGTGGCGACCCCAGATTAATAAAGGAACTAAGATGAAAGAAAATGACAACAATAATCTGCATTCATATTCAGAATAATTACACTTTTTATTTCTGATATGACTGAATAATACAATTTGAAATCTGTTTTTTAATTAACTTAATTTATCAACCCGAAATCACTTCAAAAGACAAAAATATTATACAGTACTGACATAAGATTATCACGAATAAAAATAACACTTCTAATAGGAAATATGTAAGACGAGTAAAGCACAGAACTCATCGCTATTTATTATTACACTTTATTTTGTCCCTACCCTTTAGAAAACCAGGTTGAGGATTAAGACTGAAGGACACATTTTGAGTAAGGAGGTGATTACACACTTAGATCCATAAGTCTGAGGTGTATGTGAGAGAACACAAGCCATAAGTGCTTTATGTACAGGGCAGCATTGCCTTGGGCCAGATATTTTACACTGACTGGAGTCTGGGTAAGTGGAGAGTCATGTTTTGTTCGCTCTGCCTTAAGGCCTTGTAGCTTCCTCCTGTGTTCCGACTCCTGCCTTCACTTGCACTGCCTTTTGTTCAATCAGTGTATGTATAAAAGTGAGCTGTTGGGAATTGCAGAGCAGCTGAAGCATGCTAATGTAAATTTCAAGGTGCTGCTCACCTCTTGGATGAAATTAAAAAGGGCTAAATGAAATCTTAGGTGTGAACATGTAATCGAATAAGCAGGCAGAATGACATTTAGCATAAAAAAGAAAGCTTTACAAGTGAGCAGGGTTTTGCTGGGATCCTGTCAGAGTTGTAAAGGTAAAGATTAGGGGTGGGGGACGTATGATCATTTAATAGTCTCAACTATTTTGCACACTTGTTTTATGCATTGAGTATGGCTTTTCAAGGGATTTTTTACTTGACACGACATATTACTCGCAGCTTGAAAGTATCCGGTCAAACCAGCTGTGACGAAATTACTGCTGCATGCTTGTTAAAATAATTACAGCAATTTGTAGGAAAAGCAGAACGGTGCTTTCAGTGGTTTTCTCAATGAACTGATCGGCTAGATTTCACATTGTGATAAAACATCATTGAGTAAATTTGTTTTCTTTTTTCCTCCTTTTGTAAGAGTAACAAATCATACAAAAATTCTGCATTTTTTTTATTACTATTAATATATAACTTAAATATGGTCACAATAAAAGGGTGACATTGTCCACTTTATTAGGGATTTTAGTAGGTAAACATTCATGCAAACACTACATTGATTCAAAATGATGAAATATTCACTTCTACTGAAAAAAAAATCTACTGTATTTTTCTTGTTTTGTTAAACACACACAATCAGGCCAGCTGTGGCAAAATGACTGGTGCATGCATGTTAAAATAATTACAGCAATTTGCAGGATAAGCAGAACGGTGCTTTCAGAGGTTTTCTCAATGAACTGATCGGCTACTTTTCACATAGTGATAAAACATGATAAAGTAAACTTGTGCTTTTTCTTCCTTTCTTGTAAGAATGAAAAATCATACAAAAAGTATACATTTGAACAGAAAATATCATGAATATATAACTTAAATATGGTCACAGAAAAGGGTGAAATTTTCCACTTTATTAGGGATTTTAGTATGTAAACATTAATGCAAACACTACATTGATTCAAAATGATGAAATATGTGTTCAATTAGTTTAAAACATGACTTTTTTTAAAGAAATCTACTGTACTTTTCTTGGTTTGTTAAACGCACCCAATCAGGCCAGCTGTGACAAAATTACTAGTGCATGCATGTTAAAATAATTTCAGCAATCTGCAGAAAAAGCAGAATGGTGCTTTCAGTGCTTTTCCTCAATGAACTGTGAATAATGATAAAACATGATAGAGTAAATTAGTTTTTTTTTTCTCCTTCCTTGTAACAATGACAAATCATACAAGAATTAACACATTTTTTAAAAAATGTTATTAATATAAAACATAAATATGGTGACAGAAAAAGGTGACATTGACTGCGTTTACATGGACATCAGTAATCAAACTATTTGCCTTAATCTGAATAAGACAATAATATGATTAAGGTGTGTACATGAGTTGCTTTTTGAATGTTCCTTTCATGATCCTATTTTACATGTTAAAGCACATAATTCGATAACGGTCATTTCGTCCCCACAATTTCCTCCGGAGTTTCATGTAATATCGGGTGTTTCATTTTTTTATTTGTCGACTTTAACTGCAGTTTGACACTTTCACTTTCATTGAGGAACATTTCATGCAAGCCCCCATGACAAATGAGATATTGGATGCGAGTATGAACTGCTGGGAGTATGAACAACTGTGTTATTTTAATGGAATTTGATACTGCACACCGTAAGGGAAAAAAACCTTCGCATTTTCGCGATGCAGGTGTCTGTAGTCCTTCACTAACTTAGGTGCAGAGAATAGTGTCAAACAGCCGACATGACGGTAATAGTTTGATTGCGGTGTTTACATGTCTGTACTGCACTTTAATCGTGAGAGTCAAATCGGCATACTCCACATGTCTTAATTCCATTTCTGTTTAGTTCGGTTGTGTCCGATTATTGGTGTCATGTAAACATTGTATGTAAACATTAATGTGAGCACTAAATTTATTTAAAATGATGAAAAATGTGTTCAATATGTTCAAAACATGATAAAGTAAATTTGTTTTGCTTTTTCCTCCTTCCTTGTAAGAATGACAAATCATACAAAAATTATGCATTTGAAAAAAAAATATCATGAATATACTGTATAAGCTAAATATGGTCACAGAAAAGGGTGACAGTCCACTTTATTAGGGATGTTAGTAGGTAAACATTAATGCATGTACTACATTGATTCAAAACAATGAAATATGTGTTCAATTAGTTTAAAACATGACTTTTTTTTAAAGAAATCTACTGTATTTTTCTTGTCTTGTTAAACGCACGCAATCAGGCCAGCTGTGACAAAATTACTGGTGCATGCATGTTAAAATAATTAGGGTAATTTGCTGGGAAAGCAGAGAGAGGCACTTTCAGTGTTTCTCAGTGACAAAACATGAAACCTTTGTTTTATTTTTAAAAAATAATGTCCTATTGACCTTATTCTTCACATATGAGCGGGCGAAGCCATAGGAATCTTTTTGGCTCAAGACTTCCGATCTCATATGCTTCCATTAATTTAGGATGTTAAAAACATCTTGTTATGCTGCTTGATGTTGAAAACGGATCTTTTCTTATTTTATTCATCTTTTTATGTATAGTCATGAACAGGGCTTGACATACAGGGCTTGCCTTGACAGGGCTTGCCTACGTATCGCTGTCGACATTGCCAATTTTACATTGTCTTGTTTTTTGTGAGTATGTTGTTGTATACTGCACTGTCTGTATTTTGCACTGTCTGTATTTTGCACTGTCTGTATTTTTGCACTGTCTGTATTTTGCACTGTCTGTATTTTGCACTGTCTGTATTTTAGACTGTCTGTATTTTTGCACTGTCTGTATTTTGCACTGTCTGTATTTTAGACTGTCTGTATTTTTGCACTGTCTGTATTTTGCACTGTCTGTATTTTAGACTGTCTGTATTTTTGCACTGTCTGTATTTTTGCACTGTCTGTATTTCGCACTGTCGTTGTATTTACACTGTCTGTATTTTGCACTGTCTGGAGCCAGCACCTAAGCTTTTCACTCATCATAGCACACGTGCTGCTGATGATGTGACAATAAAAGTGATTTGATTTAATTTGACATTAACTTTTTTGATCACCAGCCACTGTGGCTAGTAGTTTTCCAACATTACTAGCCACTCGCCATTTTCACTAGCCACAATTGTATTGTTGGGAAAATATACTTTATACACATAAATATGACTTTGACATGCTAAAATTACTTGATTTAGATTTACTTTTTGTGTGCCGTGTATGAGCTTGTTAAATGTTCATGAGCAAATGGGTCATGGTTTCATAGTATTACAATTAGTTTTTATTTCACATCATTTTCAGAGCTCAAAATGAAGGATTTACCAAATTTATCTCTGACCACACCAAACATGAACAATTAATTATTTCTTAGCCACACATTTTAAATGTGTCAAAACAAGCAAAATATAGCTGTATACTATACTTTTTATTTAACAAAACATATGCACGGTAATCTGTCCTGGCTAAAGGTCCCAGATCAGCAGTTAACTACACATAAATGGGGAGTGATCTCCCATTAAAGCAATGTTATTGTAAAAAATGATAATAAACCACATCACGCAAAAGAAAGCAGGTAATAAACATACCGTGTGATAATGAAAGGATTATAACGCACACGGTTAACGTTAGACCCATACAAAAATCTGTTCTATAATGGTGAAAGCGAAAGCAACCGGTGCTGCTTACAAAAATACAAATCTGCAGCTCTTCAAAGCAGCAAGACTGTGGGTGCATGTTCATCACTTTTTGTCTAGTCTATTGGAAAGAGAACCGATCACATCAGCTGTGTTTCTAGACACAGTTGCTTCACGGAAGGAAACGGGAGCACGCACGTTTTAAACAGTCGCGCGTATCACCCCAGCTGTTAGCTGAGGCGAGTGATCATCCTTTCATTCGGTATTCATCTGCTTTTTTTTATTGCTCACGCGAACGCAATTATTTTTTTCAGTCGTGTTGCTTCTCAATTCTAAGATCGCCTTTGCATGCATATTGGACCATCCTTTTTGTCGAACCCTGCTTTTATGAATTATTATCCGGGAAAATTATTTTTAACCAGCCAAAGTGGATAGTGGGAGTGTTTGTCTTACCCGCCACCACTGAAATCTACCCGCATTTGGCGGGTGTTCATGTAAAGCCCTGGTCATGAACACACTTGTTTGTAGAGCAAACAAAAAAAAAGTGTATTATGCACTGCTCAAATATGTACCCAGAAACTTGTTTTTAAGTGTTTTAATAAAACATTTAAGTAAATATTAGTTTTAATGACCATTTAATGTTATATTATCTCACTCTCAAAACCATTCAATGTGTTAAATTAGTAAAAAGAATGAAAAACAAGACTTTTTAATCAATTTACTGTATTTTACTTGTTTTGTTGGAAGTACCAAGTAAAGCACAGCTGTAACTGATTAGCAAGCATTCAAATAATGACAAAACATGAAATCTTAAATTAGGATTAGTCATGTTTAGTGTGTCTCTATCTAAAATGTGCTGCTTCTTAGGGTTTGTTTGCCTTCATAGTTCAGGTCTCTTAGTTCATTTGAATATAAGCTTACCAAATGTGCCAGCTTGCAAAATTCCTCCATCACAAACATAAATGAAATATGCAAAAAGGAGATGCATCTCTGGTGAATTTATTGATTGGATAACGGATGGATAACACTTTGACAATGACAAAAAAAAAAAAATAGGTATGCTTGAGCATTCTGTTTTTGTGCTGTTATGTTTTAATTTGGCTTCTCTGCATGTCTTTGGTAGGTGTTGCATTCATATTTCAGCTAAAGCAAGTGTACTGAGACTCATCTTTCCAAGCATTCATGCTTTACTTGTTTGGTGCACTCCATGGTTCAGATGGCAACACAGCATTCGCACTAGCTTTATTTAATGGATTAGTTGACCTAAAAATGAAAATTCTGTTAAAAATTCTCTGTCTTCTCTTCTGCGTCAAGGTGCACCTTATCAGTGCACCCTAATTTGAAATGGAAGACATAGATGCAATGGTGTAGATTCGCTCTTGACCTTGGTGGGGACATACATCGCTCAAGCACATGCATTGAACAGCATAATTCGCGTTTTTGAAAACATGATCAAAGTACTTAATAATATAAAATAAACACTTAATAATACGAATAACAATCCCATCCCATGCTGCAAAAGTCAATTTACATGATTTTACTGCAGTCGGGCTTTGAGGAGGTATGAATGTAGAGAAATTTTGAGAGGTGTGTGACACGATTATTGTATTTCATTATCAAGGAGGGCAAAATCAAAACTGAATTCATTAATTAATTAATTGCACTACCTTAGTTAATAGTTTTACGGTGATCTAGTAGTGAACTTGACTTGGTGCATGCATAGGTTAAGAGTTGATGGAGCATTACCTTATTTTAAAGTCGATTAAAACATTAGTAAGGACATTTAAGGAATTGGTGGATATTGGTGGGGACACGTCCCTCCGTCCATGCCAATTCTATGGCCTTGCATAGATGTACAAAGTGTTCCTCACATGGAATGTTTTGACAATAATTTTTTACATTGTTTTTGATTACTTTTCTGGACTTTTAGACTTGCCATTTATAACAAATGTTGGTTTTAAGTATAATTTCTATATGTTTTATGCTTTCTCTGTTAACCTTCCTGTCATGTTCGAGTCAAATCTGACCGATTTACAACTTAAAACACTCATAAATATTGTGTTTAAATCTGATTGCCTCAAGACCTTGTGATATCCACCACACTATGCACTTAAACATATTAAAGTGATCTCTTTCACTGAATTTTGAGTGCTTTAATCAACCTTGTTACACCTGTGATGTTCCCGGTCAAAAGTGACCACCATAGGAAATGAATGGGCATCCAGACTATATTCATCCATCAGACAGAAAACATCCCCACACACACCACCCCAACTCTCTCACTCGCACATTTCAGACTGAACAATGTCTTTTGCGGGAATACACATCTCTTTCAGAATCAGAATCAGTTTTATTGCCAAGTGTGCTTCACACACACAAGGAATTTGTTTTGGCTACAGAAGCTTCCAGTGTACATAAAGTGACAAGTGACAACACAAAATTAAATATGAGAAAAGAAAAAGGCGATAAACATTAAACAGAGATGCAGTAAGTAAAAAATATCTGGATGTTGAATTGTATGTACAGATATGTTGTAAATATACAGGTTATAAGGTGCTGTGTACCAATGCGAATGGATTTTTTTTCTCTTTTTTTTTTCAGAAAAAAAAATGCTTATGTGCCGATCCTCCCACGTGATTACCTCCATTACATTACATGTTCATTTTGTAATACACTGTCAGTGGCTATTTGTGTTTTCGCTGCAGTTATTTTATGTCCAATTGTATCCATTCATGTTAAACACTAGTTTGAGACATTGATCACAGCTAAAGAATGTTGAATAAACATTTGGTGGTGAAATTTCTTTTGTGCTAATTTAAGAGCAGTCAAAACAGACCGGTCAATTTTAACCGAGAACACTAAAGTAAGAGGCGGGAGGTGAATACGACAGAAGGGTTAAATGTAAAGAGTTTGTTGTGAAGTAACGGTAACCTACAGGTAATTCACCTCTATATGTTAGTAGGTTGTATTAGTTAATATTACTTAATGTATTACACTACTAGCTTAATAAACTACTAACTAGCTGTTTATTAACAGTAAGGTAGAAGTTGTTTTAGGTTTTAGGGTTTTAGGGTTTAGGTTTTGGGTATGATTAGGGATGCAGAATAATATCATACTTAATAACTACTACTGAACAGGTAATATCTTAATAATAGGCAGGTAATAAGCCGGTAGGTAACAACATGAATTGTGACCTAAACTAAAGTGTTACCCATTTTGTTATTATTAGTTTGTGTTAGTAAATACATTAACTTATAAAACCTCATTGTAAAGAGTGACCCCTTTATCAGTTTGCTTTACATTATATCTTGCTAAGATTATGAAAAAAGGACTTTTTAGTTACACCAATGAAACTAATCTGCCTTTTTTTCTGGAAAATATCAATCAATAAAACAATCAACTTTTATTTATATAGCACTTTAAAATATATATGTATATATATATATATATATATATATATATATATATATATATATATATATATATATATATATATATATATATATATATATATATATATATATATATATATATATATATATATATATATATATATATATATATATATATATATGTATATATATATATATGTATATATATATATGTATATATATATGTATATATATATATATATATATATATATATATATATATATATATATATATATATATATATACACATCAATAAAATCCAACAACAATATGTACTTAATTTCAGTCTGATATCCTAAAATCATTTCCTTTGATGATGCATTTACATGATAGGTTCATAGGTTCAATTTTATCTGTAAAAAAGAAATAGTTTGTATATGATACTCTAACGAACATGGCCAAAAAATGTATTTTCTGCTATTGAGTAGGGGTGTGCTATGCTATTTTTCTGCAGAAACCCTACAGAGCATCAGGCAACTTCACAGCCACAAACTGAATCCTTTATACTAAAACAAGCTTCTTTATTGATATCTTGAATACACAAGAGACTTTATAAAGACGTATGGCTCATCGTCTCCTGCTAACACAATATGCAATAAACAAAGCCCCTGACAGCATGGATCTGTTCCACGGTAAACAATTTCATCCGCAGCCCTCAGCTGTGTGCTTTATCGCCGTGTGCCGACATAAACAAGAGTTTACCTTTGGAGAGCCGGTGGTGCCGGAGGTGTACAGGACATACAGAGGGTGATGAGCGGAGACTGAAACACAGTCATGAGGGCGAGCGGTGGACATCTCCTCCTCCCAGTCCAAGCTCAGGTCAGGACGAGTTGACACCTTCTCCTGGAGGAAAAATAACAAGATTAATTTATGTCCTGGTATTTGTGTGATGCTTCAGACACACACTTAGGTTTGTTTTTTTCTGTTGAACACAAAAGAAGATATTTTGAAGTAGGGCTGGACAATATATTGTTTCAGCATCGATATCACAATGTGCGCATCTGCAATAGTCACGTCGCATGAGTTTGAATTATAGTTAAACAGGCACTACAGAATTGTATTTAATTACTGTATTTATATGGAATTAATATGATTTATGCAAAAAAATGTTTTCTAAGAATTTTTTCTTGTTTCTAGTCCAAATATCTAAATTTTAAAGCAAAAAGATTGTTTTAATAATTTAGCAGATAATTTGGCTTGTTTTACCTCTTAATTTTGACTTACTTCTTCTGAAGATGAAAACAAAACAATATTTTATGAACAAACTTTTTGGTATTTGCATTAGAAACGAGACAAAACAAAGCAAAGTCTTTTTGCATTGTGATTATTCAATTTCTTTACCCGAATACTGTTAGACCCCAGAAAACCATCAAATAGTGCTATTTAAACTGTATTGATATCGCAATATTTAATGTAGAAAAATTAAATATCGGGTGGCACAATGACTCAGTGGTTAGCACTGTCACCTCACAGCAAGAAGATTGCTGGTTCGAGTCCCAGCGGGACCAGTTGGCATTTCTGTGTGGAGCTTGCATGTCCTTCTCGTGTTCGTGTGGGTTTCCTCTGGGTGCTCTGGTTTCCCCAACAGTCAAAAGACATGCGCTATAGGTGAATTGAATAAGCTAAATTGGCCATAGTGTATGTGAGCATGTGCAAGAGTGTATGGGTGTTTCCCAGTGTTGGGTTGCAGCTGGAAGGGCTGCGTATCCGCTGCGTAAAACATATGCTGGATAAGTTAGCGGTTCATTATACTGTAGCGACCCCCGATTAATAAAGAGACTAAGGCGGAAAAGAAAATGAATGAATGAAAGAAGAAAATATCACAATATCGAATTGTTCCAATATTGTGCAGCCCTATTTTAAAGAATGCTAAAAACAGGTTGCCTTTTTTTCTTTTTACATATTTCAGGTTATCTCATTTGTCTTCAACAGAAAAAAATTTCATAAAGGTCCGGAGCAACTAGAGGGCAAACTAAAAAAATGGCTATTAGTATTGTTCAAAATATTCTGCTCCGCAAAATATAACAATACTGTATATGGACATAGCATCCTACAGGTTTTTGATCATTATTATGTTGAGAGAATTCTCAGAAGTTCTATTTTTAGCATTTATCTAAATGTGTCGCTGGTTCGAGACCTGGCTGGGCCAGTTGGCATTTCTGTGTGGAGTTTGCATGTTCTCCTTGTGTTGGCATGGATTTTCTCTGGGTGCTTAGGTTTCCCCCACAGTCCAAAGACATGTGCTATAGGTGAATTGAAGAAACTAAATTGGTCGTAGTGTATGTGTGGGAATGTGAGAGTGTATGGATGTTTCCCAGCACTGGGTTGCAGCTGGAAGGGCTGTGTAAAACATATGCTGGATAAGTTAGCTGTTCATTCCGCTGTGGCTACCCCTAATGAATAAAGGGACTAAGCCAGAGGAAATTTGCCATTTTATTATGTGCTTTTGTTTTTTTCACGATTTATTCTTCAGTTAGTTGCCAGTTAAACTTTTAAACTTATCTAATACTTTAATTCAGCTTTATTGTACAATTTTTATTATGTTGATGTATTTTGTGCTTATGCGTCTTATTTGCTTTTGTAATTGTTGAGCTAACAATTTTATTGATCACACTTATTTATTTAATACAACATTGCTAACATTGTTCCACCAAATATTTATATTTCATTCATTCCTTCATTCATTTTTCTTCGGCTTAGTGACTTTATTCATCAGGGGTCACCACAGTGGAATGGACCGCCAACATATCCAGCATATGTTTTACACAGCGGATGCCCTTCTAGCTGCAACTCAGTACTGGGAAACATCCATACACACTCATTGACACACATACAGTTGAAGTCTGAATTATTAGCACCCCTTTGAATTTATTTCTCTTTTTTAAATATTTCCCAAATGATGTTTAACAGAGCAAGGAAATTGTCTGATAATATTTTTTTCTTCTGGAGAAAGTCCTATTTGTTTTATTTCGGCTAGAATAAAAGCAGTTTTTAATTTTTTAAACACCATTTGAGGACAAAATTATTAGCCCCTTTAGGCAAATTTTTTTTTTCGATAGTCTACAGAACAAACCATGGCTATACAATAACTTGGCTAATTACCCTAACCTGCCCAGTTAACCTAATTAACCTAGTTAAGCCTTTAAATGTCACTTTAAGCTGTGTAGAAGTGTCTTGAAAAATATCTAGTACAATATTATTTACTGTCTGTCATCATGGCAAAGATAAAATAAATCAGTTATTAGAAATGAGTTCATAAAACTATTATGTTAAGAAATGTGTTGAAGAAATCTTCTCCCCGTTAAACAGAATTTGGGGGAAAAAATAAATAGGGGGGCTAATAATTCTGACTTCAACTGTACACTACGGCCAATTTAGTTTAATCAATTCTCCTATACCACATGTCTTTGGACTGTGGGGGAAACCGGAGCACCCCAAGGAAACCCACGCGAACATGGAGAGAACATGCCAACTGGTCCAGGCGAGACTCGAACCAGCGGCCTTCTTGCTGTGAGGTGACAGTACTAACCACTGAGTCACTGTGTCACCCCTGTAGCTTACATTTACACTTTATTTTGATTAAGAAATAGTTTTGTTCTTAGTTTAATTAAGGATAGCATCAGTCAGGCAGATTAGGACTGAACTTTGTTAGTATTGTTCCCAAGTATTTTATGGGAAAATAATACAGTGTTAGAAACAAACTAACAAATAATTAAATAAACTCCAAGCACCGTAATGCCATTTCAAAACTGCATGACTATTTTTAATCTCTCAGCCTTGTCACATGAAGCTGTAATATACATAAAATTTGATTTTATTGTTTTTTTAATAACATAAAAATTAATTAATTAATTAAAAATTTTATAACTGATGTGTTGTTTTATTTTGTTAAATGTGCTATCTCTGTGATTTGGCATTTGTTGTTGCAGTGCAAACTACCTATAACATTTAAATTTACGTGCATTTCTTTCCAATCAAGTAGTGTACAGTATTTGGTAAATAAGATCCTTCCATGTGGAAATCTTCTCAATAAATAAAAGAAAAGAGCTCCTTCTTTATTTCTTTCTGAGTTTCTGAACTGTGTTCATCTTCACCAGCCATGCGGGATTCATCCTGTATCCCAAACCGCTGGAAAATCAAAAAGCCATTTGCCAACAGTTTCCATGACAACACAGGATGAAGCTTAAGTAATTCCCCGCGTTGTGAAATCAACATACTTATTCTAGATGCAGAAACAACTCATTTAACAGACATCAAAACAAGAAAAGGGCTGAATTACTTTAGCTAAAGTCTGTCGAAATGCTCCAAGCTTTGAACATCTGATTTCCCTTTTTTTAACAAATGAAGAAAGACCAACTTCCTTCTGCGGTGACTCAGGAGGTGAAGGCTGAATTTAGTGGTACACTCATTTAGAAAGGTGTAGCACATTTGCATTTGTATTCTCTTACTGCATTATCTCCTCTCTTAACATTTAATAGGCAATGGAAACTGTGCCAGTGCGATAATGAGGCTGGTGTTCAGGTGCCGTGGGGTTTCCGGGAGCTCACCATGCTGGGACGGTTGTAGATGAGGACTTTGTGTGGTTTGTGTGTGCTGAGCTCCAGAGCTTTCTCCACCAGGGGAATGTACTCCACTCGTCTGCCCGGCTCAATGCCAAACGATGCTGTCACCAGCAATTTGGGCTGCAGGAAAAATTACACGTTAATCCACAACCACAGCATTGGCATGAACTTACAAGTAGCTTTTTTGTCATTAAATGTCCCCTGAAGTGCCTTGAAATGCGCATAATTGTTCAATGTGAGACATCATTGTAACTGAAACATGAAGACAGGGTGGGGAACGTCAAGTAGGTTCTCCTATCTTTTAAAAAAAATTGGCCAATAGTATTAAAATTACGTCACAATTATGCCAGTTGTTGAGATAAGGCATTTCTGAAATCAAGAGTACAATACTGTCAAACTGTTTCTCCACTTTAAAATATGGCATTAAATGCAGAATGGGTTCAAATGAGATTGAGTGTCTGGTAGGTTTTGTGGTCTGTGTCCATTCACAAATGGACTCTAACTCTGACCTAAAGCTGCGTCCCAAATGGCACACTATACACGTAGGCACTATGTCCTAAAGCACTTACACACGCAACAGCATGGTATATGTATGTATGTTTTGTTGTCCCATATGGAACAATAACGTTTTTATTACTAAGCGGAAATTCAAACTGTTTCCCAGATGACGTTTGCCCAATAGTGAAATAAATGTCAAACTACCAAATAATACCTGCCATGAGAATAATCGCATTCACCATCGGGATGCAGCATAATCACTCTTGTACAATTTCGATTTCACAATCCAAAATAAATAAAGTAATCCAACATCAATGCCCAATAGCTCCGTCCTTTCCACAACATGCTGCAGCCGTTAAGTGTGTGAAGTGTCCAACATTCCACACTTCTTTTTAACGGTTGAATAAGTGCATCATTTGGGTATTTAAATTGCACTTATTCATTTTAGAATAAAACAAATATTTCAGTGTGAACGCATTATATACACTATTTACACTACAAAATGGTGTAGAATAGTGCATAAGTATGCGATTTGAGATGCACCTTGTGTATGTACATACTCTGGCAGTCAGGGTTACAATGAAGCAAAACCAGACTTCATTAACTATAACATCTTACGAAGGCTCCATTCAAAATCGTATACTTCGCTACTATATAGTACGCTAAAAACTGTCTGTGAGCTGAGTAGTTGAAATCATAGAATTAAAAAATCAGTAAGTAAGAAGTACCTGGATGACCTACTACTACCGGCAAAATTCAGAAGTGCGCATCGAATGCCCCGTGAGAGAATTCATGAATGGGAGTGAAGCGACGCAACTGACACTTGTAGGTCACGTGATCATGAAAAAAACTGCGTATGTAGTACATCTGAGTTTCATTCATACTGTATAGAACGTACTTTTCTAATGGTCGAGTAGTACGTTTAAAGTTCAAATGCAGTACCTACTGTGTAGTAGACGTTTTCGGATGCAGTAAAAGTCAACTTGAAGGGACTGTTCAGCCAAAATAAAAATTCTGCTATAATTTTCTCACCCTTCACTTGTTACACACTTTCTGGGTTTCTTTCTTTTCTGTTGAACACAAAAGATAATATTTTGAAAGATGCTTGAAACCTGTAACCACTGATTTCAATAGTATGTTTTCTGCATGGAAGTCAATGGCTACCAGTTTGCATCGTCCTTCAAAATATCATCTTTTGTGTTCAACAGAAAAAAAGAAACTTGTAATTGTCTGGAACCACCTAAGAATGAGGGTAAATGTTCGTTTTTAGTTGAGCTGAACTATTTCTTTAATTGGTTTTCCCCTGTATAATGCACTATGTGCCATTCACAATATAGAAAACTATAACTCTGTACAACAGACTTCTTTTATTATTATCCTTTTATCATTTTATTATAATAAAATAATAATAATAATAATAATAATAATAATAATATAATATATTTTATTATTTATCTTTTATTATAATCCTTTTATTATTATAATTAATAAACACTGTCGGCTACTGTTATTTTCTTATATACACACACACAAGTGTTTATGTGAGCCCTCAGTATGAAGACTAGATTACATGTGAATAAGTGACTGATTTCAGCTGCAGCTTTAGCTTCTTGATTGACATTTGTGTGGTTAAAATATATGATGAGAATCTGAAGTGTCATACAAATGGGGTATATGCACACAGACTTTTAATTTCAGTCAGCCAACCCCAGGGCTTCCGGTTAATTGTCATCCCATTAGGCATGGGCCGGTATAAGATTCTGACGGTATGATAACCTTGGATAAAAATATCACGGTATCACGGTATTGCGATTACTGCTCTAAAATATATTCTTTTTAAATGTCTGGGTAAAAAACTCGAAGTTTTTTCCCCTTTTGAACACAATATATTTTATTTTGAGAAACATTTATAATATTTTGGAGCAGTAAACGTGCCAGGCTAAATAATGAAAATGAATCATTGACCTCTGCTGTCTTCATTGGTTTCAAAAACACAAATTTAAAATGGCATCTTTGGATATCTTTTCTGCTGGAGATGCTGTTGTTAAAAAAAAAGTTTAAAAAAAAATCTTACACATACCTTAGGAACAGTATTAGAGAAAATTTTGCCGGTATGATAAGCTTGACCTTTCCAAACCGCGGTATACCTTGAAAACGGTTATAATCCCATCCCTACATCCCATACGAAATCACAGCATTTAAGATTTGATTTCTTTAAAAAAAAAAAAACAGCGATCATCACTGCCTGGCTGAGATACAGTATAAAGTGGGTATCAGACTAGACAAGAAGCACTGCATTATATTATATTTTTCTGTGCCATGTCTTTAAAATATGGAAATTAATTTTACCCCAGTATTTTCTATGCAGTTTTTGCGCTAGCCTGCAGCTAATGACGGCACCTGCAATTAAACGGTCTTTCCACTTGTTTTATGCTTGAACAACCAAATGGATGCTTAAGTCTATTTAACTGATTATATTTTAATTACATTACAACATTGATGCTGTAATAGGGACCTTATGAAATCGAAAATAGTCACATACAGCTTTCAAGTTGATCATTGGCTGAAAAACACTAGCTGTGCATACAGCCCATTGTCAATTCATATGGGCAGAAGTAACAAAGACAATTTTAAAGTCTTATACAGTAAATATAAATATTGTGTCTGTTTGGAGCACACTAGACAATACATAACCTTATTTTGGTTTCAGAGACACTTTCATTATTTTCCAAATAAAGCCAATGCTCACCTTAGCATGGTCGATGCGGGTGGAGAGCTCTTTGGATGCAAATCCTCCAAATATGAGGCTGTGGGTGGCACCAATACGGGCACAGGCCAGCATGGTAAACATGGCCTGAGGAACCATGGGCATGTAGATCACCACCAGGTCACCCATCTTCACACCATGCTTCACCAGCACACCCGCCAACCTGGAGACCTGCGAATAGGTATAAATGCTAGACTTTATACATAACCAAACCATGACACACTAAAGGCAACTCATATTACAATATTAATAATAAACAAAGCAGACAGTAAACATTACACATTTTGGAAGAGGAAGCAACGTCTTGCTTTTGATATTTTGGGAATATGAGTTTTCTTGAAGTGTTTGTTAAATCCAGTCTTTTCGCTTGGAATCCACGATATTTTGAGCTTTCGCAGCTTCAGAGATTTGCTTCATACATCTTTACTCAACAGACAATGTAAAAGTTTGCAAATGTGACTGTACATATAATAAGTTACCTGCTCCTGCACTTCTCTGTAAGTGATGACCTGTTTAGTCCCAGTAACAGGACTGTCATAAATGACAGCTGCTTGATCCCCTCTTCCATCCTCCACATGCCGATCGACAGCATTATAACACACGTTCAGCTTTCCTCCAACAAACCTGAAAAGAAAACAGAGGAATAGCTGAGGCAAATGTCATATGATCATGCATATTAATTTTTAAAAGTTTCAATTGACCAAACCAATTGTTTAAAATGTAATTTCCCAATTCTATTTAAATAAAAGTGCCTGTCCACTTATTTCATTGGTTTTTTCCCCCTTTTTTTCAAATGAAGTTTATTGCAAAATATGAATAATGTTGACTGGATAATGTAGCTGAGGAGAATTCCCACGTTTTTCACAAGAAACGCCACTATTGGACACTATAGAGTTGTTTATTTAAAAAAAAAAATATTACTTATAAAGATGTTTTCTGCACTTAGTTTGTTATTAAACATGATTGAAAGTCAATTCAATTAGGCTAATGAATTAATGAAGAAATTCAACAAAAGCACATAAAATCGTTTAACAACCTTGGCTCGGAGCTCACAGTAAGTCTCTCATTACAAGTTCATAAGTTACAAATCAATAACAGTTAAAAATCAATAACAATAAAGAAAATGAGTGCTTCTGGCCTGGGAACCTGACTGTTGTTCATAGTGATAACATTTTCACCCTCCAAAAAAGCAAAACACAACTGAGGAAAAGTCTCTTTACTTATTATACTAATTAACTAATAATAGTTACACTAATATTCTCATGTCAATCTACATTTTAAACCTGAAGTAAATTAAACACAAGAAAACGTAAATATGTATTTGTTTACCACTTGCTACTGGCTAAAATGAAAAAACTACACAAAAGGGGCGTTCACACAGGAAGCGTTCGTCTAAACTGTTTTTGATTGGCCTAAAGACACGCGCGTTATGACCTACGTCATCCCAATGCGTCACGCGCCAGAAGTATTGCGTTTTTAAAATAGGCTTTACAGTTCGAACAGCATTGTTAAGGACTAAATAGTTCACTTTGTTATCCCAAACAATAAAAGAAAATGTTTACCGAGGTTGTCATTCTGAACATGTCCCTTTAAAACTGTTATCTCGCCTGAACACCCATGCGTTTACTTTCATTCTGTTACTGTTTAAAGCAAAGAATCAATATGTTATGCATAGTCTGTACTCACCATTTTGGAAACACTAAATCCGTATTATCCAAAGTTTTAGTCCAGCGTTCAAACCAAGTGATGCCAAGCGCCGCTTCACTCCAGAACTTGTCGGGTTTATCACGCGCCAGGCCAAACGCTTCTTCATATGTGTGTTTTGATGAATACCCACGAACAAAATGTGTCCTGTGCGTGTTGCAGTTTACGTTTTGCTGTTTACACGCACGCCAGGAAGTTGTCTTCACTTTTGGCAGGTAACACTGCCCATACACACCTGTGCATGAAAACTTGAGACCCAGTAAACACCTTGAACCCACTGCACTCATTGTTTTGCTGCTTTCATTCACTCCGTACACAGCGCAGATGTGCTTTAAACGCGTAGCTTGGAAAAGTCGCATATTTTCCGAGGTTTTCTATTTAGAGTCACGTCGCTTGAGCTCCGCTGTTTGTTGACACAAGAAAGCTCCAAATTTCTCCAGTCAAAAATGGCCGAATAATAATTCAATACTTCAGATCACAGCCAGAGGCCACTCCAAGATACTGCAATCCACTAAATGTGATTGTTACGTAACGCTGGGGCTTTCTGAGGTGTCCTGCATGATTTATGAAACACTGTGTTAAGCAATGCTATAGTCTGCGTAAATGCTTTGGGGAAAATAGCCTATACTAGGAGTTTTCAAACTTTTCTTTTTTACCAGTAAGAACCTCCAGAAATGAAGTAAGCCATATTTTTTATGTAAAGAACAGTATACAGTACTGTGTGTGAGAACAAAGCGTCACCTTGAAATAATAAGGTTCTATCTGCATTCTAAATGATTTTGAGATATTGAGCTTCAAAGATTTGGCATTCCATATAGCAAACAAGATACGTGTAACAGTTCTCTTTCATACGTTAACATGACAGAGACCCTCACCCTATATGTGCTCCAAATGTAAATGATCAAAATTATCTTAAATTTGCAAATTGGAATAAAATAAACAAGGCAAATGCAGATACCTTCTAATTCTAAAAAGTCATTTTCAGCTTGGAATTATAAGGTTCTATCTGGCAGATCATTCCCAGTGATGGGTTGGGGTTGGAAGGGCATCTGCGCTTAAAAAGTTGGCGGTTCATTCCGCTGTGGCGACCCCAGATTAATAAAGGGACTAAGCCGAGAAGAAAATGAATGAATATCTGGGAGATCATTAATTGAAGCATTACTTTTCAAGGAATACAATCAGTCTGCTCATAAATTTAATAAAAATAATTGAAATTGGTGTTGTAACAATATGTTGATGTTTGAGAAAGTTACATTTTTGCTTTCTATAATATTTATTTAATGTTTTAGAATAAGAATTTTTTTTTTTTGTTCAAATTAAGCATACAAGGCTGTGTTAAATATTTTGTCCAGTGCAGATGTTAATTTTATGTAATTAATATGGTCATATTTATTAAATTATATGCCTTATATAAATTATTGAGTTATATTTATTGAATTGTATGCTTTATATGAATTATTGAATTATATTTATTGAATTATATGCCCCATGAATTAAATTAAGTGTTTGCCCTTCAAGGCTTATTATCAGATGTAAAGCCTTTAAAAGAAAACAGACAATGAGCAAATGAGTTGTTTAGCAAACACTGAAAAATGTTTCACTGACTATATATATATATATATATATATATATATATATATATATATATATATATATATATATATATACACACACACACACACACACATAAAAATATTTTACATTTAATATATTACATTTTAAAATAACTGTTTATTTTCCAACAATGTCAAATTTACATTTCTTCTCAATGTCAAAAATGCTTCTAAATCATCACAAGTACACACATCTTTTCAGTTTCAGGTTTCACTTCAGTTTTGTGTGGTGCAGCTTTAATTAGTCGACTTTGATTTTGTGTTTCTTTCTGGTTTTTCCCGCTGTCAACCGGCAAAAAACAAAGAAAGATGATCCTGATTATTCCTGGTGTGTGCATTCGAAATGCTGATTGGCTCACAGAAAGAACCTTATACTGTAGAGCCAAGCTTGAGTTTAACTTTGTAGATAAAATTTTTTTTTGTTTTTTAAATAAAAAGTCTTAAAATGTAAACAGCTACCACAAAAACATCACACAATGTAAATAACTTGTCATTTAATACGTTTTTTTCAATTTTGACAAAAAATAAGGTGACGGAATGTCTTGATAACAACACTAAAGCCAATATAAAAATTTATTTTATTTGAAAAAAAAAAGAAGCTATGTTTTTTTTTTTTTTTTTTTTTTGCATGTATCAGATTTTTTTCCTTCATATTTCATTATGGCTCATATTCATATTCAGAGGCTCAAACTGAGATGGTGTCTAAAAATGAATATAAACATGTCTAAAAACATGTAACTTTGTTAATTTATGCCAAAAATGCATGACATTTACACTACATGACACTACATTATATTTTTAATTAGTAATTAAATTATTTCAATAAATGTAATTTGAAATTCACAGAATAAAACAAAACTTAAATTGTACTTAAATACATCAGATACTGTAAAACTACACACACACAAATGAAAATAACTATAGAGGCCAACATGGCGTTGAACACACATACACATAAAGTCCATCTGTGTGTGTGCGTACATAAAATTTTTAATGGCTTATAATGTACAATAATTAGTATTTATATTAGTACAGCAGACTACTTATATCAGGTGATGTTAGTTCTTGCTCTATATCTCCCAATAATCTTACTACAATTATATTTAATTTTTTAATTTCATAATCAAAACTCTACTTTGCTGGTGATTAGTAACAATTTATACTGTATTATTATGCTTCCAGGTGCAACATGGTGGCTCAGTGGTTAGCCCTGTCGCCTCACAGCAAGAAGGTCGCTGGTTCGAGTCCCGGCTGGGTCAATTGACAATTCTGTGGAGTTTGCATATTCTCCCCATGTTCGCGTGGATTTCCTCCGGATGTTTCCCCCACAGTCCAAAGACATGCGGTACAGGTGAATTGAATGAACTTAATTTGTGTATGTGTGTGAATGAGTGTGTATTTCCAGTACTGGGTTGCAGCTGTAGTTGGCTGTTCATTCTGCTGTGGTGACCCCTGATGAATAAAACAAAAAATATCAATCTTAAAAGATAGTTTTTTTTTTATGGCGTTGTTGTCCCAAAGCAGCTTTGTCTTAAAAACCCACTAAGCAAGCAGAAGGTAAAAGTGAACAACAAAAACACCCTGGACAAATACAGTTCTACAAAATATTCATCAAAGTATGATGAATATAATTGCAGTTATGCAGAGGAGCTATTCTCAGTCAGTCTTTGAATTGAAACATTCATTCATCCATTCATTTTCTTTTCGGCTTAGTCCCTTTATTAATCCGGGGTCGCCACAGCGGAATGAACCGCCAACTTATCCAGCACGTTTTTACGCAGCGGATGCCCTTCCAGCCGCAACACATCTCTGGGAAATTTAATTGAACAGTTAAAATTATTTTATTTACACCACTCACTTAATAACTTTCCGTTTTTTGTTAAATGTGGCAAATGAACTATACTGTATAACTAATGAATAAAATACACACATGGCCTAATGGTTAGAAAATTGCACTTGTGATCAGAAGGTTGCAGGTTTGAGTCGTAGGACCGGCAGTGATTGTAGGTGGTAAGAGTGAATAACCAGTGCTCTCACCACTTCAGCACTCGCTGCCAACTGCTCCGGGTTTGTTTTCACTGCTGTGTGTGGATGACCATACTTGGCCACGTTACGACTTTCCTCCTAACTTCCCAGTACTGGCAATCACCCCAACTCTCTCATTCACACACACTCATACACTACAGCCAATTTAGTTTATCCATTTCACCTATAATGCATGTCTTTGGACTGGGGAAACCGGAGCATTCAAAGGAAACCTATACGCGAACACTGGGAAAGATGAAAGCTCCACACAGAGGAGCTGATACTCAAACCAGAGACCTTCTTGCTATAAGGCGACAGTGCTAACCACTGAGCCACAGTGCTGCCCCTTTATTGACACCATTAGGCTTTAATTTCATCCAATATACTACACCCATGTGTTCCCTTGACCTACATTCAAATCAATAACACAGAAAGAGGTTGTTTTGGACAATCCCTCTAGGATATCCGTCTGATTTTTGTAATATAAAAATGGCAAAAATTGCAGCAATGTTTGCAACATTTATTGTTTCGTTTTGCTGTGCAAACACAGACAATAACCTCTAAAAGTCACATTTTTATTGTTGGGAAATTTAAAGCAACATTTTATATTAATGTACATTTTACTTTATTATATAAATAAATAAACGGGAATGTTTATAAGTGGGAATGTTATGAAAATTGCAGATTTCTACAGATTTTGCAGCATCTGCTTGATTTTACATAAGATTTTGCGATCAACAATCCAACAGGGACTGGTTGGAAAATCATGCTGTCTAATTAGCCACAGCAATACATAAATTAAATAATACAGTAGCAGGCACTGCATGTTACTCTTTCAATTAATTTTTAAAAATTCAAATGTATATTACCTACTAACAAACTTAGTTTTGGCCTGGAATGCTGTATATGGGCTATATATGTCACAGTCTGGTGTCTTGTGTTTGTCATGTGACATCCACATGTGCTGTGCTCCATGTGCTTAAAGCTGCAGTCACACTAGTTTGAGCTTGCGAAATTCTGTCGTACGGCGCTGCGAAAAGGGGCGGGATTAAACAAGATGAATAGGCATTTAAAAAGCGCGCGATTGCTCCATGTTTTAAATTACTGTTCAGAGAGGTCATGTTTTGATCCTCGATTGGTCTCACGCAGTCAAGTGATGCGATTTCGCAGGTCAGAGTTCACCAAGCTTGAACTTTGCACCGCAGCGAAATGCTAAACATTTCCGGTCTGACGCATTCGCGTGCGGATGAATGGAAGTCTATGGGGAGAAAAGTCCAGTGTGACCGCGGCTATAGACTTCCATTCATACGCACGCGAATGCGTCAGACCGGAAACGCAGGGTCATGCGTCAAGTTTCGCAATTCGCTGCGGTGCAAAGTTCAAGCTTGGTGAACTCTGACCTGCGAAATCGCATCACTTCACTGCGTGAGACCAATTCAGGATCAAAACATGACCTCTCTGAACAGAAATTTGAAACATAGAGCAATCGCCTGCTTTTTTTAATGTCTAATCATCTTGTTTAATCCCGTCCCTTTTCGCAGCACCGTACGACAGAATTTCACATGCACAAACTCTAGTGTGACTGCGGCTTTATGTTTGCATCATGTGCTTACTTTGTTCCATTTTCCCGCCGTTTGTTAATGTTCATGAGTTTCACCTGTGTTTCTCACCTGTTGGTTATTAGTTTAATCATGTCCCTAGTTTTTATTTGTACCCTTGTACCTGAGTTTGTTTAGTCCTTTGACTGGTTTTGAATTGTCAACATCCCATGTTTTTCCTGAATCTCCAGCGTTTCCATTGCTCTTAAAAACGAGTGTTTATAAATAAATCTGTGTATTTTGATAATTGCCGAGTTTTGTGTGTTTGTGGAGAGAGAACGTGACAATAAAGAGTTTAAGGCAAAATCAAAAGCCCCACTGTGAAATTTACATTCTTTTATAAATATCACAAATCACTGTTCTCCAATGTCTTTAATTAACCCAATGCCGAGTTCAAACTGCATGATTTTCAAAGTAGCCATGTCACAGATGTTTTCACACTGCATCACTATCTGAGGTAGTGTTCCATTGGTGCTTTGTTTACACTGTAGGATGGATCGGCGACAGGGGGGTTCACACTGCATGATTTTAAAATAGGAAGAATCGACAACAACGTTGTCCAAACTACGTCTCACAACCAAACACACACGAGAAGTGACATGACAACAACGAGGTCACGTAATAGCTATATCTTTCATTATTAACTACATAATGGAAAAAGAATCCTTTACTGGGGTAGAAAATGTACTTATTTTGCTCACCTGGCTTTGAAGTGAATTAGCAATTTCTCCCCAACTTTTTTTTTACTTTTCGACCCGGTTATGATATTGCTCAGATGAACTGTCAAACAGACACGGGTGATCCTGCCAAATTTCCACTAGTTTTTCCTCCATTTCTTGGGTCCAAAAAAACTGAAAATGAGCGCTTTTAACTTCTCCTCAACCTCCTGCTGGCCTGCAGATACTCACACTAGGGGATGCTGCTCTCTCATTGGCTGTAGGTGATCGCTGATGTTATTTTCAGTCAAAACTCATTTCACACAGCATGATTTGAATCACTGACAGCTCTAGATATTTAGCATGCCAAATATCTTATGCAGAGTTCAGACTGCATGATTTTAGCCCCGATTTTGACTCGCCGACAGGTTTTGAGAAACCAAATGCCTGAAATCACAGGCAAATCGGTGCTCGTTCACGAGAGAAACAATCACAGTGTAAACTATAAAAGATGCGACCTGAGAGAATCGCCGATGAGTCGCCGATGCCCAAGAGATATTTGGCATGCTAAATATCCGGAGCTGTGGGTGATTCAAATCATGCCGTGTGAAATGAGTTTTGACTGAAAACAACATCAGCGATCACCTACAGCCAATGAGAGAGCAGCATCCCCTAGTGTGAGTATCTGCAGGCCAGCGGGAGGATGGGGAAAAAGTAAAAGATTTGGCTCATTTTCAGTTTATTTGGACCCAAGAAATGGAGGAAAAACTAGTGTAAATTTGGCAGGAGCACCTGTGTCTGTTTGACGTCTCATGTGAGCAATATCACAACCGGGTCAAAAAAGAAAAAAAGTTGAGGAGAAATTGCTAATTCCCTTCAAACCCAGGTAAGCAAATATGTACATTTTCTACCCCATTAAAGGCTTCTTTCTTGTTATTTAGTTAATAACAAAATATATACTACGTGTGTTTGGTTGTGAGATGTAGTTTGAACAAAGTTGTCTGCGATTCTTTCTATTTCACAGTCATGCAGTGTGAAACCCCCTGTCGCTGATCCATCTTGCAGCGTAAAACAAAGCAGCGACGAAACGCTACCCTAGATAGTCATGCACTGTGAAAACATCTGTGACACTACTTTGAAAATCGTCCAGTCTGAACTCGGCATTATGGGCATCAACGACTCATCGCAGATTCTCTCCTTGATGGTTCACACTGTGATTGTCACTCACATGAACAAGCACCGATTTGGCTGTGATTTCAGGCATTTGACGGCAATTTCTCAAAACCTGTCGGCGAGTCAAAATCGGGGCTAAAATCATGCAATCTGAACTCGGCATAACTTGACAAAAGATAACTTAATTAACTTTAAATTACACTTTAAGCTGAATACTAGTATCTTGTAAAAAATTATGTACTGTCATCAAGGCCAAAGCAAAAAAAGTTATTCGAAATCAAAACTATTATGTTTAAAAATGTGTTGAAAACATCTGTCTTTGTTAAACAGAACGACTATTAATTTTTACCAACTAATTATATTGGGTTCTTTACTCTTTTGTGTTTTAGGATCAAAGGAAATGCTTGTTACATTTGGTAAAACAATTACAGCGTGCAGTATTCCACATACTGTAATTACACACAAACAGCAAAAGAGCAGCAGCTTTTATGATGACTCACAAAAGAATGACATTCATGACAGTTCAAAATGAGGGTGTGTAAATCATGACCGAATTCAAATCTTTAGGTCAACCGTTTCTCATCAAAACAAAAATCACAAATATCTATCCAAATCTCCAGCAAGACTACTGTACCATGCATTTCGGTCAGTAATGCCTGCCGTCCATGCCTATCCTCCCCTCTGACTGCTGACTGCAGTGCCATTTAACTGTGCAACATGGACACTATGATTGAGTCATTCATCAATCTAGCTGGCAGTTAAGGGATGATGTGATTTACAAATCGCTTGTGCAATGTTTTCTATTAGAGTGGCTGAGGCGATTAATGCTAAGTGGTCTTGGTCCTGTGTGGCAGATTGTCTGTATGTAGATTACTAAGTAAATTGCTAAGGGTTTAATGGAGCTGAATAAGAGGAATGTTTCTTGCAGCATGATGCACATTTGGAGACAGTTACAGTTTTTGGTTGCAAAGCAATGATGTAACTAACTGCTCCTGCAAAACACGCAAGACCAAAAATATATTTATATGGCATTGCATGCATTTAATGGAGTTCGTGGAGCTGAACATGAGGAATGTATCCTGCAGCATGATGTACATTGCTAAATTGGTGACAGTTTTTGGTGGTAAAATGGTGTTTTGATGATGACATAGCATGCATTTCTAGCATAATTTTTAGCAATATTTGCAAAGTACAGTTTTGTACTACAATATTAATCTTTGCATGTGCTTGCCAAATATACATTTTTATAGTT